>JADBJO010006291.1:0-12500 GCA_016801955.1 Conus betulinus | reverse complement strand
TGACAACAACCCCGCAAAAAAAAAAAAAAAGAAAACTGTTAAATCAAAATTAAACCTTTTAGTTGTAATTCATTACGCCATAGCACGAGATCAGCAGAGACCATTACATTTATTCCAGATGTTTGACACTGCCTCAGATGAAGCGTAATTCTTTCATCTATGCGCAAACTAACACGCGCACATGTACAGAGCAAATGTACAACCACCACCTGATGGATGGATACGGTTGTGTGCAATAAACAAGTCATCAAAGTAACAAGTCCTCGCACATCAACAGGCAGATTACATGCGTACCACAGCAAAAAAAGCAAAACAAACACATACACCAACAAGAGACACAACAAATGCACACATCAACAACACAAAAAATACACACACCAACAAGAGACACAACAAATGCACACATCAGCAACACAACAAACAGATGCACCACCAATAATAGACAGAACAAAACATACACTCAATAATACCACAAACACATCCGTTAACAAAAGGCAGAAAAGTGCAGACATCAACAAAAAGAAAAAAAACAAAGAGAAAGCCAGAATTATTATTCTCACCACAGGCAGAACACACACACACACACACACACACACACACACACACACACACAGAGACAGAGGGAGAGAGAGAGAGAGAGAGAGAGAGAGAGAGAGAGAGAGAGAGAGAGAGAGAGAGAGAGAGAGAGAGCAGAACAAATACACGCACAACAAAAGGCGGAATAAACACACACATACACACACATCAACAATACACAGAACAAAAGCTCACATAATAAATGACAGAATAAATGCGCAGATTTAAAAACAAAATGCAGAAGAAATGCATACATCAACAAAAGGCAGAAGAAATACACAGATCAATAACAGGTAGAACAACTACACATATCTCTCGTTAAAAGAGAAATTACATTCGTGACCGCTGCCCTAAAAGTTAAGACATACATATTTATAGTTACAAACGTGACACTGAAAATTAAAATTACTTTCAAACAATAAAACATGCGTGTATCATCACCAAAATGGGATTTTCAATCTTTCTCCTTTTTGGTAGTGCATATATACATACATGTGTGCATGTATGTTGAGAGAGAGAGAGAGAGAGAGAGAGAGAGAGAGAGAGAGAGAGAGAGAGAGATTTATCATTAAAAATCATTAAGATAAGACATATTCCAGACATTTCTTCTTAATGTTCTTAATGAAAGAACAAATACACATACGACAAATGGCAGAAGAAACGCACATCAACAAAAAGCAAAAACACACACACACACACACACACACACACACACACACACACACACACCAGACAGAACAAGAAACTACACGAGGAGAAGGTTCAATACTGGCAGAACAAATACAGATTAAAAAAAAAAAAAAAAAAAGAACAAGTATACAGATCAACAAGAGGCAGGACAAACACAGAGATCAAAGTAGGCTGAAAACAGACACATCAATGATGAGCTGAATAAACACATACCCTAACAAACAGGCAGAACCAAGTCATTTGATCCCGGTATGGACAGAATCGATACACAGATCAGTCTGGGTGGTCCAGAGAGACAAACATGCCACTACAGACGACAGACATCTGTGTAATGGATACGACAGGGAAACGGAACTGAGGGCAGAGCTTAAAACCCTGGCTCCTAATTAAACCCACCCTACCCGCTCCCACTCTGACATTCAGCATCCTCTCTCTCTCTCTCTCTCTCTCTCTCTCTCTCTGCTCTGTGTGTGTGTGTGTGTGTGTGTGTGTGTGTGTGTGTGTATAGTTTCCTAACCTTCCAAGTGGATTTATCAACTACTCAAAACAAGAAAAGCGAGGTCTTATTTTTTGTGTGTGTCCCCCCCCCCCCCCCCTCCCCCAACCCCCTTTTGTTTTCATTTTTCTTTTTTTTGTCTTTTGTTTTCTTCGTTTGTTTTGTGTTTTGTTTTGAAACTCACTTTCTTTTCGCTTAGATCCTGCCCTGGTTTTAATGTCGTAAACATTTCTAACATAATCTGCATTTTTCTTAACAGTCAACTTAGAAAAAAAAAAATCGTGAACTTGCATCTCGATTTCTGAGAAAGTGGATGTTTAAAATGTGAAAAAGTTACAAAATGTCATCGTTGAACATTCTGCATTTGTTTTAAATGAATGATTTTCTGTCAGATGGCAAATATAGATGTGGCATTTCTTCCTTAAAATATTGACTAACGCTCAACTCTCTTACATTCATTTACACATTTGAAAATTCGATGCATGTGTGTGTGTGTGTGTGTGTGTGTGTGTGTGTGTGTGTGCGCGCGCGCGTGCGCGCAGTACGTGTATGTGTGTGTATCAAAATGCTATGCTGTTCACAGATCAAGACGTTAATGACGACACTGAACCACATCATCATCCTTCTTCCTTTCTTTCTCCTCTCTCTCACCTCATGTGCAAAGATGACGGAAACATGGCGAAGGGTGGCCGACCCGTTGGTCAACTGTCGGTCATCGGTCAACCAATGGCTGACTGACCATCTGTCGGGCCAAATGGGGACTGGTCCTCTCGCTGAGGTGGGCCCAATGGCGCTAACCTGATGACCCCTCTCCACTGCGCGTCGAAACTTGGCCGAGGTCCTGGTCCTCACGATGGGTGTGTAGGGGGGGCAAGCTACTGCTGCTGATGTCTGTCTTGAAGTCAGTTCGGCGTTGGGCTGAATAAGTTTGTCACAGAACTGTTGCGTGTAGTCGAAATTTCGCTTAGAAGTGAATACCGTTTGATGAACCCGTTCATATTCGAAACATAAGGGGATGGGAGGTGGGGGTGGGATATAAAGTTTGTTTTCAGAGACTGAAAATGTTGCAGAATCGCTTCCAAACTGAACCTGAAATTTGGGAGGGCATAGATCTTGTGATGTTGTGTGTGTGTGTGTGTGTGTGTGTGTGATATTCTTCCTCTTCTGTTTTTAAAAAAATAATCTAGGTAACTTCAGTGTTCGGGTTTTACCAAAAATTCTGTTTGTGAGAGCACCAAAATGATTCCATGATTGTCGGAGTAGTTGTCTACGGTCGTCAGCACTGACATCAGTAGCACCGTCCTCTACCCTGCATGAATTTGACCAACACAATGATTCTGCTGCAGCCTCAGAAATCTCCGCAAAACCTTATCTAGTATGTCAGCTTACATTTTCCCCCCTTTGAAGACTTTTCAGTCGTCTGCTTTCTCTTCACATGACCCCACGGCGTTGAATTGAGAAGACGAAAGATTATCAGGCGGGATTGTGATGAAGTCATCCAAACTGTGATCGCCACACTTCCTGCTGGCGATCAGCTTGCACGATGGACGCCTCGCCAACAACACCAGAGTGACGTCATGACGTCACCCTACAACTACCTCGCAGACGCTCAACAACTTCTGCCCAAATCAACGATGATCTCACCTCCGCGAAGTGTCTACCCACTGTCCTTTGAACCCAATGGGGTTAAAAAAAAAAAAAAAAAAAAAAAAATGAAAATGCGAAGCCAGACAGGCCTACCTTGACAATGCCGGCGACAAAGCACCCAACAGGCATAAACCCGCTGAAATACCGTGGAAACCGATGTTGGTTTACGTCTTTTCAACCCAAATGGCGACGCTTGCAAATCAGCGACAGCCGTAGCCAAAGCGACAGACACACAGAGGAGTAGAGGAAGCAGACGACACTGCCACAGACAAGTCTGGCAGGACGCAGGTGGTATATTGGGTGGGGGGGGCACCAGAAAAGCCGCCTGCTCCTCTTTGAGGTCCTTACAGTGGAACTCACCTCCCTTCCAGCGAGCTGCGTGTTTTTGACTTCCCCCCCTCCTTTACCTGTCGTGGGCTTCGTCGTCCGCGAATCGTCGGCTGGCGCCCAACAAATCCCCCCCCCCCCCCCCCCCCCCCCCACCTCCTCCTTCCGTTCCCGCTACTCTTTCTTCTCCCTTTTTCCCCTCAAAACTCCCTTCCGCCCCGACGATGATGACATTCTACCACCACTCCCATCCCAATCCTTCCCCTCCCCCCCCCCCCCCCCCCCCCCCCCCCCCGCGTTGTCGCCAACTCCAATAAAAGGACAGCGGCGACGGGGAGGTGGTGCCGAGAGAAGGAGAAGGGCGTGGCTTGCGCGACAACCCACGTGACAGTTTATGACGATTGGATTGGCTTGGGAGGAGACGCCCCGCTGTGATTTGATGGTCGTTTCAAGGGCGGCTCGTGATGGCTTGACGCACGCACTCCTCTCACCTCCCCCCCCCCCCCCCCCCCCCCCTGCTGCGCTTTTGGTCGCCAAGTTCCCCTCCCCCCTCCCCCTCCCGTCTCTCTTTCTGTCTCTTTCTCTGCGTGGGGGGAGGGGCGTGGTATTACGGGACGGGGATGGAGGAGGGAGGGGGAGGGCAGACGGGGGTAGTTACCGGTGGAGGGAGGGAGAGGGGGGGGAGGTGGTGGTTTGAGCGATGGTCGGACAGTCGCCGGCGCGCCAATGTTGTGGGTTCTCGGCGGCGAAAGCTGAGAAAAGTCCACACGTTATTCACGCCGCCTCTTTTGTGTGTGTGTGTGTGTGTGTGTGTGTGTGGAGGGGGGGGGGGGGGGGGGGAGGGGGGGGGGGGGAGTACGGTTGGGGGGGGGGGGGGGACTATGGGAAGGGTGAGTTCGACTGTGGGCGAGTCAGGAGGAGGGTGGTGGTGGAGAAAGACTGTGGGGGAAAGGGAGCCGGAGTGGGTGGTGGTAGGGGGGGGGGGTGGGGGGGGTGGGGGGGGGGGAGACGTCGTGGGGTGGAGGGATAGGGGTGGAGGGGAAAGGGGAGGGGAAGGTGGGGGGCAGGGACAAGACGTGATGGTCTTGTCTACCGTGTCGGTTTTAGAGAGGGGGGTTGGAGGGGATAGAGAGGTGGGGGTGGGGTGGTATGTGACTTTTTTTTTTTTTCTTACTTGTGTGCTGAAGTTGGGTTGTCCTTTCTACTCTCTCTCTCTCTCTCTCTCCTCTCTCTCTCTCTCTCTCTCTCTCTCTCTCTCTCTCAACTAGCGCGCTACTTGAATTGAAAATGATGAAAACAGCTTAGCAGATATTCTTTCAAAAATGTATAACATCCTGAGAAATATTTTAATGCGGAAATTACTAAATAACATAGTGACTCTTGTTTGGTTTAAAAAAAAAAAAAAAAAAAAAAAAAAGTCTTAAAACAAAAGATGTCTATTTCATATTCCACCAGCACATTTGGCATGATCTTTACGTGCAGATGGTTTCCAAGATAACAAGCATGTTCCGTTCTGCCGCAGTAGTTGTGCAAGTACTCTTTAACAAGATACACAACACACCCGAAGACAAAGACATCATTTTAGGAATACACTTTCGTCAGTAAAGGAAGAGATGATCAAATCATTTTTCATATTGTATTGCCAGACCAACAGTTTCTGAGGAAGAAAGCTAAAATGGAAACAGATCAGGATTCTTGCAAAGAAAATGGCGCTATTGTTAATAATTCTTTTTTCGGTTTAAATAACTGTCATTGATCGACTAATCACGCTGTCGACGAATCAAGGATCAGACGGTATGACCGAATTTGAATTTTATGATATATATATATATATATATATATATATATATATATATATATATATGTGTGTGTGTGTGTGTGTGTGTGTGTGTGTGTGTAATGCTGAAACAAATTAGTAGTTGGAGAAAACAAGCGCAGACTAACTGCATCATTTTATTAATGACTGAGCAAAGATTTCTGAAGGTAAAAAAAGGCGGAGGTGGGGGGTGGGGGAATGAGTGGGGGGGACGGGGGAAGGGGGGAGATAAAGAACATGAGAATGAAAAGTCAGGGAAATATTTATCATAAATGTTAAAATCCTTAACGAGCAGTTGATTAATGTACAGCATCGTTACCCATCTTGAAGACAGATCTGTCCATTCATGTTGCCTGCTCCTATGCCTTCCTCCGCTGGATCAGACTCGTCAGGGTGGCAAGGCTGACGAATCCGATCCAGCGGACGAAAGGCCTCAGAGTCTCATATACATAGATATTTGTTTTCCGCATCTTATTTTGGCCCCGGAGAGCATTCTGCATTTTGTTTTGTTTTATGTTCGCGTTTCTCTCCTCGGCATTTGAGCGCAAAACAGTTGTTGCCAATAAAAAAAAAAACAAAAAAAAACACACTCTCTCTCTCTCTCTCCCTCTCTCTCCTCTCTCTCTCTCTCTCTCTCTCTCTCTCCGCTCCTCTCCTTGCCGAGCATTATTACCGTTATCGTTCTCATAGTGAAGCAGATTTAATATGTCCCTTTTGTAGAAAGGATACAGAAAATGAAGTGCATTTTGTGTTGTGTTGCCCTGTCCTTGCACAAACTAAGAGCTCAGTATATACCACCAATCAAGTTTTATAAATTCCCAAGCCAGTTTAGACTGGCTCTTCTTTTGGCATGTACTCATGAGCGAAACTGTTACAAATTTGTCAGTTTATTTATTCAAAGCATTCAAGCTGCGATCGTGTATTCTGTCATGAAGTATTATTTCGAATCCAACACGTTGAAACTGGCAATGCCAAATGCAGTGCAAGAGTCCGACACGTGAAATGGCACGCCAAAATGGGCAGTGAAGAATGGCCGACAAACGTGAAATGTCACAGGTCCAAATGGCAGTTAACGTGATCACACGTCTGAAACTGTGCACCGCCAATGGCATGAGAGATCCGACAACGCTTGAAACTGCACAGCCAATGGTCAACACACACATGAAGTTGATTAACCACCAAACGTTTTGACACTGGGCACCGCCACTGGCAGTGAATCTAGATGCCGACAAACTTTGACATGGCACACAGCCAAATGGCAGTGAAGTGAATCCGTACAAACGTTCGAAATGGCCCAGCCATCAATGGCAGTGAAGTTGATGACGTACCAACGTTTGAAATGGCACAGCCGCAATGCCAGTGGAAGTGATGACCGACAAACGGTTGAATGGTCGCGCCGCCCACTGCAGTGAGCTGATGTCGACAAACTTTGAAATGTGCGGGGGGGGCAGCAAATGGCATTGAACGTGATACCGACAACCGGTTAAATGTGCGACACCAAATTGCATTGAAGTGATCCCGCGACAAACGTTTGAAAATGGCACAGCCAAATGGCAGTTGTATGTGATACACAGACAAACGACATGAAAAACGCCAGCCGCAAGAAAAAAAAGGGCAAGGCCACGGGGGGGGCCGCGGTGCAACCCTATACGTACTAACATCTTTTGTCGAAATCTGCACATCGCAAAACTTGCGCAGCTCCGTCAATCGGCCTTCAGCCCTGCGCGCCCAAGCCAAAAACTAAGAAATGGTCGTCGACTACGTGCACAAAATCGTCTATATGTGACGAGACGTACAAAGGGACACACATGACAGCAGAAGCAGTGCAGTGACCATCAAACACGGTGGTGAAAGAGGGGGCCAGGTAAATAATTACAAACAAAACAGCTCTCTCCAAATGGTCTGCGTGGTGAAGGTATACCACAACACGCTGGTTTCAAGTCATCTGTCGCATCGCAAGGTTTCCAAGGAGCAGTTCAAAGGCTGTAGCGCCCACCTAGCCGGTTGTTGTGCGGGGGCCTATTGTGGGGGGAAGGTCGCGTCACGTGTGAGAACCCACAGGCGTGGGTACACTAGAGGTAGAGCTGATAAGCACATTGCTGGACGATATCCACAACATAAACGGGTTTGGTTCACATGCGGGCGCAGCCTCAGTGTTGCGTGGCCATTCTGAATTGCTTTTCGTTATTCAAGCAAGAGAAAATGCGAGGACGCAGTGCGATTCTTGAGTGCCGAAGTGCGAGAAGCCTATCTTCACACCCCATACGGTGATGTTTCACCTTATCTAAAAATGTCTTAACATTTTCAACCCGTGGATCGTAGACTACATTGTGTTTTTTACTGACTTACCTTGTCTAACAGAGGCACACGGCCACATGGCAGCTGTGCGTATAAAGTGTTGCGGCTGAGGCACTCGTTAAGTACGATCATCATTGGTTGGATTGTAGGGGTCCAATTATTTATCTGCATCAAAACCAGTGAATTGGCAGACCCGCGTGGGGCGGCGTGAGAAGTCATAGGTATCCGCGGAAACTACAACTAACTAACGCCGATGCGAAATGAAGACTAGCAAACAAAAAAATCAACCGACCCAACATACTTGTCAGACAGACGCAGAAGTGGGGCGTGGGGGAGCCGGCTAAACCGTATGACAGCGCACGTTCCATGGGTGCATGGACGGTGACGAACATCTGGCGCCAAAACGCGAACAGGGGGCACAGCCCATGGCATTTTGCAACTTGAGCTCATGCCGCTTCTCCCGCCGACTAAAACGTGGACCATGGGCAGCCCAGCTCCGGCTCTCTGCCCCCCGCCCGCAAAGCAGAGCAGGGAAAGGATCGCACAAATTTCACCCTAGCGCCTTAAAAGCACTGTGTGGCAGGGGGGGGGAAAACAAAAAAGACAGGTATTAGGGGGGTCGCCTCCTAGCACCTGCGAAGGCGACCCTCAATGGCCCCAGACCCCCACCCTTCTCTCTCCTCCCAAACATCACATTCTAGCACGCGTAGTCCAACGGGATGGCCCCCGAGACCACACACAGCTTGACACACTGGTCTACCACGTCCGTTGTCCCCCCAATTGCGGAAAGCACGGTGTGATATATGCGTACATTCTAGAACGTAGCTAGAGGACAATCTCGTCTGATCTGGCCCAAATGGCAGTGACAGATCCCTGTCTGCCACAAACGTTCTCGTTTTAACACATCGGCACAGCAGGTTCACCGTTGAAGCTTGCCATACCAACAACGGTGAAATGGCACCAGCCAATGGCAGTGTAAGTGATACCAACCATCATCCGTGCACAACCTGGGCACAGCCCAATGGCAGTGAAGTGATACCCAGCACAATCTGGTCTGAAATGGCAACAGCCCAATGCGCAGGTGAAGTGATCCAACCAGCAAACTTGAAAATGGCAGCAGCCAAATGGCAGTGAAGATTTGGCTATACTACCCACACACCGGTTGAAACATGCACATGCCAAGGCAGTGAAAGTGATATCTGAACAATACTTGTAATGGCCACTACTGTTCCAACTGTTGCTAGTGTAAGAGATGCCGACAACTTTGAAATCGCACAGCCAAATGGCAGTGAAGGAGGATGCCCGACAAACGCTCGCGTCAAATGTCAGCACCACGCCAAATTGTGCTTACAGTCCATACCACAAACCTTTGGAAAAATGATGCCAGCCCCAAATGCAATTGAAAACACACACCCCGACAAACGTTTAAATGGCACCAGCAATGTCCGTGAAGTCGTGGTACACCGGTGGGGGGGGGGTGCCAAAGGGGGGGGGGGTCCATCCTCGCCTCCCCAATCCATCCGCCCCCCCCCCCTCCTCTCTTCCTCTCTCGTCTCGTCCCCCACCCCCTCCCTCTCCCCCCTTCCCCATCCTCTATCTTCGCCCCTCCAGTCTCACTCTCACGTTTCCTCTTCCGCCTCTCACATTCATCACTGTCTCCCTCACTTAGGTGGCTGCTTACCCCTCGGCCTCTCTCCCCCTCATAACCCACTTTCAATTCAAAACATACCCCCCCCCCGCCCCCCACTCCCCCCCCCACTCCCCCACTCCACTCCAATCCCCAAATCTTAGAATCATTTCTTCTCTTTTATCCCTCTGGAGACAAGAATCGGGGTCGGGTAGTAATGTTGGGGGTTGTGGTTGGGGGTGGGGGTGTGGGGTGGGTGGGGTCATGGAGGATAAAACAAAGTGGGAAAAAAAAAAAAAAAAACATGTGTGGGGGGAAAAGAAAAAGGGAACAAAAAAAAAGGAAGGGAAAAAAAGTGTGGCGAAAACAAATTCTGGCGTTACAAACAAGACAAACACACCTACACACACAAGCATTAGAAACAAAAGAGATCACACACACACACGACGGGTGCAGGTTTCACCTGTCCCCATGGATCTTTGTACATTAGTCTTTTACAGTTTTCATAACGTTGTATATCAGGCGAACCGCGCATAGGGACCCTTTCCTGGCAACCCGTTTTATCCTGTGAACATGGTGACCTCCTGACAGACCGACAGCCTGAAACCGAAGAAACCACACCCATCTGCTTCAATAATATCGCTCTAAACAGGCTTTAACAACACCAACCAACAAAAAAAACAAAAAAAAAAAAAGAAGAAAGAATCTAAAAAACAACCAAACAAATTTCCTCCCAACCACCAAAAGGAAACAAAAAAAAAACAGAATGCAGAAGAAAACAGAAAAAAATAAACTTAAATGCTGCAAAAAAAAAAAAAAAAAAAAAAAAACAAAAAAAAACAAAAAAAAAAAAAAAAAAAAAAAAAAATCTAAAATTCGGACCATAACCAACAGTAATTTTTTTTTTTTCCGTCACCGAGCACACAGCAGATTAATATCCACAAAGATGAAGACAATGCTGGGGCCTGAATCAATAATAATAAATAAATAATAACGACAGCGTAGAAAAACAAAACAAAACCAAAAACAAAACACCACCGCAAACCAGCCAACAGACAAGACTCAAACAGAGAGTGACAAAAACTAGGCAGTGTACACCTCGCCAAATATCTACGAGGCAGAGGATTTGTGGTGTTGTGTGGCGTGTGTGTGGTGTGTTGTGTGGTGTTGTGTGTGTGTACTGGATTGGTCCGCATCCCCACCTGGGAATTTAATCATTTTCCGAGTCAATCCCCCCTTGTCGAATTCACAAATTCCTATACAGATCTTCGGTTTCTCGGTGTTTTTCCTTAGCATTTTCGATAAACAAGTAGGGGTAAGTCCTTTTCCTCCTCATAACAGCGGTGCCAGTCTTGAAGTAAAATTTACTCTGTGTTAGGTTTTCTCTTTGTGGGAGCAGACCTTTACCCAGCTTGTTTATTGTTTGTTGTTCCCTGTCTCATTCATTGTTCCAACTTATTTGCCGTCCGTCTTAGGTTATAGCCGTTTTGATGCTCATGTTCCGCCTTGTTTTTTTTTTTTTTTTCATTGCGATTATCCTTTGGGCCGCTGTTACAAAAGAGAATAAGCTGATTGGTCTTCGGCGTGATCGGAGCTCTTTCAGACTGGAAACAATTTGACATGTCCATCCTTCATCATTGTAAAACAACCAGCTTTTTTTGTGGTTGTGCATCAAACCACGGCGATTCGGCTGATGTACCGTGGCCCCAAACCTAAATGTTTCAAATTCCCCATAACACTTCTAACAGCATATTCATCTACTCGTTTAGTCTTGGTGTGTGAAATTTCAACAGCCTACTCAAAGTGGGAGTAATATTTTGTGTGTTTGTGTGTGTGTGTCCTGGGTTGTTTGTGTGTGTGTGTGTGTGTTAAAGTAATTGGTCTATAATTGGAGAGTTCATTTTTTTTGGTTTTCTTTTTTCTTTTATTTATAGAATAATTATGGTGGGGGGGGGCCTTTTTGATTGAGAATGAGAGCATTTCAATCTGAAACTTTCCGTTAACTATTTTTAATTTCATATGATCGTTTTGTCCCCAAATCGTCTTTGAAATAACCCGTTGAACCCCCTCATTTTCTGGAGAGAGAGAGAGAGAGGAGAGATAGAGAGAGAGAGATAGAGAGGGAGAGAAAGTCTGCTCTTCTCTCCTTCTCTTCCCTGGGTTTGTCTCCTACGTCTGTTTCTCCTCCGTCTCTCTCTCTCTCTCTCTCTCTCTCTCTGTGGTATGTGTCCAGCCCCACCCTAAAGCCACACCACCCCTGGTCCCGTTTCCCTGAGGTCTCCACCGTTCCCAGCGCTAAAAGCGGGTTCCCTGATGCACCCCGACAGCCCATTAACCTGCCAACCTGGGGATGCAACGGGTACAACTATGCCCCCACCCTCTGACACGGGCTGGGGGGGTGGGCGTGCAGGACAAAAGGAGAATTGCTGAGAAAGGGGGAGGGTGGGGGTGGGGGGGGGGTCAAAGAGTGTGCGGAACGATCAATCTGCAAAGTGGTCTGATGTTATGGTCTTCCCATCTCGTCTATCTCTCTCCTCTCTTTTGGCGTGCAAAAGACGAATAGGAGAGAAGAATGTTTTAAGGAACAGGGATTTTGAACTTTACAGTGCACATAGGCGAATGGAAGAAGAAGACGAGAAGATAAGAATAAGAAGATGAGGCTAAGGAATTGTGGTGAAGATAGAGAGAAAGAGAGATAGACTGCGGGGGGGGGGGGGGGGGGGACAAAGGAGGGAGGGGGGGGGACGGTGAGAGAAAAATACAAAATGACACTGATTGAAAAGGTGAACACAGAAAGACAATGTACAACAAGAAGTCATCTACAAAAGTAACGCGTAAAACTGTAAAAAAAAAAAAAAAAAAAGGAGAGCGACAAAACCTTGTTAGTCCAAGCTGGAGCCAACACAACATGATGGACCAGATGAAAGACCTTAATGAAAAGGAAAATTTACGGAGGATAGCGAGAGAGAGATGATAGAGAGAGCAGTGAGCGAAGAGAGAGTAGAGAGAGGAAATGTCCATCT
>JADBJO010006290.1:132500-137668 GCA_016801955.1 Conus betulinus | reverse complement strand
TCCTTGACGGCGAGCACAATCCACAAAGAAGCTTTTATCTGAAAGTGGTCTTGATTAAAACTTCAGAAGTGGAAAACCGACACAAAAATACAGGAAATTATATATTGCCTTCTTATATATCACTTTCCACTTTAATTTAAACCCTGAAGTGATCCGAGTAAGGCCCGCGTACCATCCCACAATCCACTCTGGCTGCACCTTCCCCATCACACCTCTTACACCGAATCGAAAGTTTTCGGTTTCCCTTTTTTTCTTTCCATGTTCATAATCTGGATGGGGGGGGGGGGGGGGGGGGGGGGGGGGGGGACGCATCCTGCTAATCCACATATGTGTCCATCAGAGGAAACAATCTCACTGTCCCCCGGCATGATACATTGGTCCCCATTTCCTTTCAAAGATCACACTATGAACATTTACATGTTCAGTTACATGGACGATAGTGATAAGAACATTGAATGAATGTGGAGGGTGTGGGCATCAACATTCAATGACATTATATGGGGTTGAGATATGAACATTGAATGCCATGAAGGTGGTGGCATAGCAGTTTTATGACATGTTTGTTGTTGTTGTGCTGTTGTTGTTGCTGCGCTGCTGGCTGCTGCCTGCTGCTGCTGTCGTCGTCGTTGTCGTCGTCGTACCCTGCTACAAGACTTCAGGGATCATCCAAACAGCCGAAGCACTTGAACACTATGGTAAAAATGCATTGGCTGGAGATGAGAACATTACGTGTGGGACCGTTTTTTTGATGACCCCCGCCACGTGGGCAGCCACACTCCGACTTAGGGGGATTTGGGAGACTGATAATGTTATGTTAGGAGTTTGTCACGACTGAACACAATCCCTGCATAACTATGCAGAGCATAACAACATTTTGATGTAGCCTTGGTGTTCTAGCCTATGTCAGTTGGCCTGACACAGCCTTAGGTCAAGGCGGATTTAATGACATGATGTGGGGTGGATACATGAGCATTGAATGATGGAAAGGTGGTGACGTAACATTTAATGATAAGAGGAAGGGTGGGGATAGGAACATTGAATGATATGAAGGGTGGTGACATGACATTTAATGGACATAATGTTGGGTGGAGATATGAACATTGAATGATATGAAGGTGGTGACATAACCTTAATAATGATAAGAAGGGTGGAGATATGAACATTGAATAATATGAAGGTTGGTGGACGTAGCTATTTAATGACATGAGCAGGATGGAGATTGCATGAGAGTGGTACGAAGAGTGTCACTAAACGTCATAAATGGTGTGGTGATATAAACGTATAATATGAAGGGCCGTGATATAAACATTGCATGATATGAAAGGTGAGAATATAAATATTGCATGATACAAAGGGTATTGACATGAATACTGAACGTTATGAAGAGTGGTGAGATGATATTGCGTGGTGTGAAAGGTGGGTGTACAGACTTTGTATTATATGAAGAGAAATAATATAAACATTGCGTGATAAAAGGCTAATGATTTAAACGCATTATATGAAGGATTGTGACCTGAACGCAAAACTGTATGAAGGGTGGCAATATGAACATTGATACGAACGGTGGTAATATAAATGTTGCATGATATGAAGAGACTGACATGAGTATGGGTTTGACATGATGACTGGTGATAATATGAATATTGCATGATATCAAGAGTGGTGACGTAAACCATTGCATGATATAAAAGCAGATGATACAAACATGGCATGATACTAAGAGTGTGAGATACACCTTGCATGGTAAAAGAAAAGGGTGATGATATAAACACTAGATATTCTGATGGGGGACGTATAAATGTTATAAAGGTTTTGATATAAACAATATGAAATGCTACCATATTAAACACCAAACACAGTGAAGGGTAGTAGTACAAACACTGAATGTCATGAAGAATGGTAATATAAACATTACGAAGGGAGCGATATATACATTATGAGGGGTGGTCATATATGCATTATGAAGGGTATGTGCATTATGAAGGGTGGGTGATATACGCATATGAAGGGTAGCGATATATGCATTATGAAGGGTAGCGATATATACATTATGAAGGGTGGTGATATATGCATTATGAAGGATGGTGATATATGCATTGGTGAAGGGTGGTGATATATGCATTTTGAAGGGTGGTGATATATGCATTATAAAGGGTGGTGATATAAACATGAAAGGTGATGGTATAAACATTATAAAGGATGATGATGATATAAACATTATGAAGGGTGATGATATAAACGTTATGAAGGGTGATGATATAAAACATTATGAAGGTAGTGACATAAACATTATGAAGGGTGGTGATGTAAACATCATTAAGGGTGGCGATGTAAACATTATGAAGGGTGATGATATAAACATATGAAGGGTGGTGATGTAGATATTATAAAGGGTGATGATATGAACATTATGAAGGGTGGCAATGTAAACATTATGAAGGGAGATGATATAAACATTATGAAGAGTGTTGATGTAAACATTTATGAAGGGTGGCGATGTAAACATTATGAAGGGTGGCGATGTAACATTATGAAGGGTGATGATATAAACATTATGAAGGTGATGATAAAACATTACGAAGGGTGGCGATGTGAACACATTATGAAGGGTGGCGATGTACCATTATGAAGGGTGGCGATGTAAACATTACGAAGGGTGGCGATGTAAACATTACGAAGGGTGGCGATGTAAACATTATGAAGGGTGGCGATGTAAACATTATGAATGGTGGCGATGTAAAACATTATGAAGGGTGATGATATAAACATCATGAAGGATGATGCTATAAACATTATGAAGGGTGATGATATTAACATTATGAAGGGTGGCGATGTAAACATTATTGAAGGGGAGACAATATATTTTACGAAGACTGATGATAGAAACATTACGGAAGGTAGTGACATACACATCATGAAGGGTGGTGATATATACACTATGAGGGTAGTTTTATGTATACATTGTGAAGGGTAGTGATGTAAACATTTTGAAAAATGGTGATATATACGTTATGAAGGATGATCGAGAGCGAGAGAGAGAGAGAGAGAGAGAGAGAGAGGAGAGAGAGACAGACAGACAGACAGACAGACAGACAGAGAGAGAGAGAGAGACAGACAGACAGAGAGAGAGAGAGAACGGCGTGGTAAGTTAGAGACGACAGACAGACAGACAGATAGATCTAATGAACGATAGATAGGTAGAGAGAGAGAGAGAGAGAGAGAGAGAGAGAGAGAGAGAGAGAGAGAGAGAGAGGAGATAGTAATAAGCGGTTTGTGATATGTACATTATGAAATGTGGTCTGAACTCTGAAGACTTCAAAATGGTTGAAAGTTGTTTGGTCTGAACGCTGAAGATTCTGAAAAGTTGTGGTCTGAACGCTGAAGATTCTGAAAGTTGTGGTCTGAACGCTGAAGATTCTGAAAGTTGTGGTCTGAACGCTGGAGATTCTGAAAGTTGTGGTCTGAACGCTGAAGATTCTGAAAGTTGTGGTCTGAACGCTGAAGATTCTGAAAGTTGTGGTCTGAACGCTGAAGATTCTGAAAAGTTGTGGTCTGAACGCTGGGGATTCTGAAAGTTGTAGTCTGAACGCTGAAGATTCTGAAAGTTGTGGTCTGAACGCTGAAGATTCTGAAAGTTGGTGGTCTGAACGCTGAAGATTCTGAAAGTTGTGGTCTGAACGCTGAAGATTCTGAAAGTTGTGGTCTGAACGCTGAAGATTCTGAAAGTTGTGGTCTGAACGCTGAAGATGCTGAAAGTTGTGGTCTGAACGCTGAAGATGCTGAAGATGTGAAAAGTTGTGGTCTGAACGCTAAAGATTCTGAAAGTTGTGGTCTGAACGCTGGAGATTCGTAATGTCATGGTCTGACTCTTCCGCAGATGGTGGTCTGAACACTGAAGACTGAGAGTAGCGGTCTGAAGCTGAACATTCCTAATGTCGTAGTCTGAACGATGACTATACCGCAGATAGTGGTCTGAACGTTTAAGATTCTCTAGGTTGTGCTATAAAAATCAAGACTCTGTAGGTAGTGTTGTGAACGCTTAGGATTCTGTAGGTATAGTGCTATGAATGTTAAGATTCTGTAGGTAGTGCTATGAACATTTAAGATTCTCTAAGTTGTGCTATGAACGTTAAAAATTGTGTAGGTAATGTATGAACGCTTAAGATTCTGTAGGTAGTGCTATGAACTTTAAGATTCTGTAGGTAGTGCTTTGAACGCTAAAAATTCTGTTGGTAGTGCTATGAATGTTCAGATTCTGTAGGTAAAGATTCTGTAGCTAGTGTTATGAACGCTTAAGATGCTATGAACGCTTAAGATTCTGTAGGTAGTGCTATGAACTTTAAGATTATGTAGGTAGTGCTATGAAATTTAAGATTCTGTAGGTAGTGCTATGAACGCTTAAGATTCTGTTGGTAGTGTTATGAACGCTTAACCTATTTAAGGTTTTGTCGGTAGTCCTATGAACGCTTAAAATTCTGTAGGTAGCGCTATGAACACTTTCTGTAGGTAGTGCTATGAACGCTTACGATTCTGCAGGTAGAGTACAGTTATGAAGGCTGAAGAGTCTGAAGGTAGTGATCTGAACGCTGAACATGGCACTTTCTGAAGGAAATGATTCAGGCACTGAAACTGGAAGGCACTGAAGGTGATGGTTTGGACGCCCAGACTATGAACGGGCGCAGAAACAGCATGAAGGTGACGGCCCCGGTGTGAGTTTGATGCAGAAACAGCGTGATGGTGACGGCCCCTGTGTGAGTTTGATGCAGAAACAGCATGAAGGTGACGGCCCCTGTGTGAGTTTGATGCAGAAACAACAGCGTGATGGTGACGGCCCCGGTGTGAGTTTGATGCAGAAACAGCGTTCTGGTGACGGCCCCGGTGTGTGAGTTTGATGCAGAAACAGCGTTATGGTGACGGCCCCGGGGTGAGTTTGCATGCAGAAACAGCGTTATGGTGACGGCCCCGGTGTGAGTTTGATGCAGAAACAGCGTTCTGGTGACGGCCCCGGTGTGAGGTTTGATGCAGAAACAGCGTGATGGTGACGGCCCCGGTGTGAGTTCGATGCGAACGTCATTGACAGGAGAAAAAGCTAGAATGGGGTGGTAGAGTGAGCTGTTGGGAGGATGGGCCATGCAGTACTCGGTGTAAAGCAAGGCAATGCAAAACAA
>JADBJO010006290.1:122500-125000 GCA_016801955.1 Conus betulinus | reverse complement strand
CAACCTTACGATCGCTTTTATTGCCTGACTGAAAAGCTCTTTTTTTCTCATTTAGAGTTATTTTCAGGATTTTGTAACCCAAGGTTTCTTGTTGGGAAATATTTTGATAGTTTTAGTAGGTACAATCATGTGTTCACAGAAAGAAATGTAGCTGGAAATAACATCGGTGGCTTCGTTAATGTCAAAACTAGAATTCAAAAACAAATTCCAATCTGTACATTCAAAACAAGCCTGTAATTCATCAACACTTTCTTGTGTCCAACACTGCACTTGCTTTTTAGTGATAGGTTGTGTTTTCACTGGGTCTCTCGCTGGCTTGGTCGATACGTAATTCAGCACGAGGTCGCTGCGGTCGCTTTCGGCATAGTCGGTGTAAGTCCTCAAAAGGACAACGACAGTGTAAAACAACTATATGATTTGAAGATAAGGTAGAAAACAACGAAACAAAACGGGGGTCAAAAGGAAACGAAAACAATGTAATGCTTTTGTTTCCTTTTGAACCCCCTTTTGTTAAGGTCTTTACTGCCTTGTCTTCAAATCATATAGTTACTCTGAAAAAGACCCAGTCAAGTGTTATCAATGTCCATTGACCGTGTGAAACACACGAGCATCAGGGCCCTGTTGTGTGGACGCCGGGTGACGGACAGGGAAGCTGACCGGTTGAGGTGTGGTTAGATTGCCGCCAGTCTTCTGCTGCACCTGTCCGCAGACCTGCTCTTTGACCTGTAACAGCAGGTGACAGAGATGCTGCCACAGGCTGTCCGCAGACCTTCTCGTTGTCCTGTAACAGCAGGTGACAGAGATGCTGCCACAGACTGTCCGCAGACCTTCTCTTTGACCTATAACAGCAGGTGACAGAGAATCTGCCACAGACTGTCCGCAGACCTTCTCTTTGACATGTAACAGCAGGTGACAGAGATGCTGCCACAGACTGTCCGCAGACCTTCTCGTTGTCCTGTAACAGCAGGTGACAGAGATGCTGCCACAGGCTGTCCGCAGACCTTCTCGTTGTCCTGTAACAGCAGGTGACAGAGATGCTGCACCTGTCCGCAGACCTTCTCATTGTCCTATAACAGCAGGTGACAGAGATGCTGCACCTGTCCGCACACCTTCACATTGTCCTGTAACAGCAGGTGACACAGATGCTGCTGCACCTGTCTGCAGACCTTCTCATTGTCCTGTAACAGCAGGTGACACAGATGCTGCAACAGACACCTAACAGTCAAAAATCTTCACAACCTTCTCTCCTCTAGTTAGTTTCAAAGTTAGGTGATTGCAAACGGAAATTAAGACAGACTTAAAAGAAAAAAAAAAATGTTATTCCGCCAGACAAAAGGGACCATTCACAAGACGAATCGCGACGCGGTTTGACCTCTTTAGTCATTTTTCTCCTCAAACTGGGCGCAAAATTAACGTTTTTGCGTCGTGTTCTGTCTTGTAATTTGTTTTGTCCCTTTCGTGCGGCGGAAACAGTGCCTTTTCTTTCAAGTTTCTCACCTCTGTCATGCGCCACAGTGTAGAGGGTAGATTTCCGGCTCCCAGTCCAGTCATTTAGATTGTCCACTTTGGCGTGCCCCTTGGACGTCCTTTAGATTGTCCACTTTGGCGTGCCCCTTGGACGTCCTTTAGATTGTCTATTTGCATGCCCCTTGGACGTCCATCCTCCGGTGAACCGTGGACGAGGGCGTCATGGTCGGCACCTGTTGGTGCCAGACCGTACTTGACTACTGCCAGGAGAGGTTCCGGTCTGTGAGCATGTGTGTCGCCTCTGGCCGGACATGGTCAGTTGGTTTATTACCTGGGATGAGATCCGGAGGATCCGTCTGATGCATTTCATTCTCCAACGCCTGGATGTCTTCTTCTTTCTTCTTCTTCTTCTTCTTCTTCTTCTTCTTCTTCTTCTTCTTCTTCATCTTCTTCTTCTTCTTCTTTCGTTTCTTCTTCTTCTTCTTCTTCTTCTCTCCTCTTCTTCTTCTTCTTCTTCGTACACTCAGAGAGGAACCCCTGAGGCACTGACGAAGGCTGCTGTCGGTGGTGGATGTCTCCTTCCAGACCTGTTGCCAATGTCCTGTTCTGGCACCAGCAGAAGTCCCCAGTCACGTAACTAAACTGCTACAGCAATGAGCATAAACGATAGCATCACAGCACCGGTCTGGGATAGTCGGATCCAGTGTTCAGACAAACCCTGGCCCTTGGAAACATCTTGTCCTCTATGGCCACGCACCACCAAATAAGTACAGTGCATCAATGGAAAGAATGTTTTAGACTCTCAGCTGTATCTTGTTAACATTTTCTGTAGTTCGTTCTGTGCTTAAACAGTGTTTCAATGAGAAAAAAAAATCGGGTCACCGGCGTTTTTTATGACTAGTCCAAAATGAACCTTTGTAATATATTCAAGAAAAAATGAAGCGTAGTAGCATGCGACTGTTCTAACTAATTCTTTATAATCAGGATGAAAACCAAACGACGGGCATGAGAAGAAAGAAGCAGACTCATCCAA
>JADBJO010006290.1:110000-117500 GCA_016801955.1 Conus betulinus | reverse complement strand
TATACATTCTTACAAGATTTAAATGTGGAATGTCCGATTTATCAGTGCATAGTTCCAGATTCAAAAGGAATGGTGAATGTGGAACAAAATACCCGTTTTTGCACATCTGCCACTAATGATGACATTCATTTTGGTTTTTTTATCGTATTGCTTTTGATGATTTCAGGGTTTAATCCATCTGAAATATTATAACAATTCCTGTGACTTCAGATAAACATTACTTTTGACGTCACAAAATGCACAGATCAATAGAAAGTTCATTATGTATATATTTTTTTTTTTTTTAAAACTCTAAGAAAAGAGAAATAGTTATGTCTTGAAGTACTAATGTTTACTTGTCCTTTGAAGTCAGCTTAGGGCATGATGCCTTGTACGAGCTGGGTGTGCTGTTGTCCTTTTCATGTTTCCCTTTGTTTCATGGGTGATGCGCTTCCAGCTTGTCTCTTGAATTAGCTTTCAAGCATGGATCGACAGTATTGGCTGAACTTGGCATATTGGGTCTACCGTCAATGTTCACGCCCCTTTAAATCCAGCTTTGGCCTTGCTGAATAAAATCCTGTTCCGTTCTATTATGTTATGTTCTCTCTCTCTCTCTCTCTCTCTCTCTCTCTCTCTCTCTCTCTCTCTCTCTCTCTCTCTCTCTCTATCTATCTATCTATCTATCTATCTTTATCTTTATCTTTTTCTATCTATCTCTATCTATCGTTCTTTCTTTCTCTTTCTCTTTCTTTTTCTCTCTCTCATTTCTTTCACATTTTCTTCATTTTATTTGTCATTTCATTCGTGTGTTCCTTTCGTCATTCTCTCCTTTTTTATTCTACGTGTAGGTTCCTTTTCCGTTGCGTCCTGTGCCATCATTTTTACCACAGAAGCGTGACGAGGAATCGGATCTGGTCAATGGGACATTGACCGCAGGTTCAGACCATCCGCCGGGCAGTCTATGCCCGCTCACAACCCGCCTTGATCAGCAGGTCCAAGAAATGAGGACGGCCAAGTCTGGACACGCCTGGCCCCCCGTGGCCAAACACTGAGCATTCACCCAGCACATGAATTCCTCACGTGCTGTTTGCCTCGTCAGTGCTGCTGTGGGTGTTGTTCAAGTTTGTGTTGTTGTTGTTGTTGTTGTTGTTTTTGTAATTGTTCCGTTGTTTTTTTGTTTTGCTTTCGTTGATGGAAGGTCACAGAAAGAGGGCTAAACCTTGAGATATAGGAAATGAAATGAGGCAGGGAACATTAAACAATAAACAGTAAACAAGTGGGGGTAGTCTTTAGTCCCATAAGGAAACCTAACACAGAGTAACTTTTATTCAAGACTGGCACAGCCTTTTAAACTTGAATAAAGTCAGACAAATACAAAGACGAACAATCTAATAGTGGGGGAAAATCCCCCACTATTAGATTGTTCGTCCTTTGTATTTGTCTGACTTTATTCAAGTTTAAAAGGCTGTGCCAGTCTTGAATAAAAGTTACTCTGTGTTAGGTTTCCTTATGGGACTTGAGATATAGTCTGGTAGTCGTTCTGGAAGGCTTAGCTGTCTGGATCGGGCAGTTAAGCTTAGTGGCAGGGTACAGTCCGTTCAAACCTCCCCCTGCTCAATACTCTACCAACCCCCAACCCCACCTCCTCCCCCCACCCCCCCCCCCGCTCAATACTCCCGCTTAAAACTCCCCCTGCTCGATATTCCTCCTGCTCAAAACTCGCCCTGCTTATCGCTGCGCAATACACCACCTGCTTGATAGCTCCCCCCCCCCCCCCCCCCCCCCCCATCCCCATCCCCCTCTCCCCCCGTCCAACAACATCCTCCTGCTCAAACATCCCTCTGCTCGATATTCTCCCTGCTCGACACTTCCCCGACCTCAACAGGAAGAAACGCTTGCGCTGAGGGAGGTGGGAAACGAAAGGACATCTTTCCCATACCACAGCTGAAGACCACGTGCGCGCTCACGCACCAAGACACGCACGCAAAAGGCAAACAGGGGAAGTATCAGACAGGAGGGAGTATCGAACATATGGGAGTATTGAGCAGGGGATTATCGATACGGTGGGATATCGAGCTGACCTCACGCACGCTTCTCCCCATGCGGTGTACTGCTGCCTCCGGGTGAGTATGGACGTTCAATGTGGATGGATGTGGCTCCAGCCACAGCTAATCTGTCTGGGGCAAAAAAAAAAAAAAAAAGTAATGCACAGTTGAGGTCATGGTGAAGCGTGGTCATGGCGTACATCGGTTAGTTCTAGTTGGTTGTTTAGTTGGCCGGGCCGCTGGCAGGTTGGGTGGTTGTTTGCCGGGCTGGCTGGCTCACTGGTTGTCTGACCGTCTGGTTGGTTCTCTGGCTGGATCGTCGGTTGGGTGATTGCCGGGTTGGATATATGGCTGTCTGACTAGCTCATTGTTGATGTGGGTTGTCTGGCTGGCTGGTAAGTTCATTGGAAGGATGGCTGGTCAAGTGACTAGTTGACTGGTTAATTATAGGTTCCTATATCCCATGCGCATCATAATTTCTGTGTTCGCTAAAGTTAAATGCAGGTTACAAAGGTTTTGGAGTACTGTTTTGCTTTCCGATCACTGAGAGAGACCGGAGGGAATGAGGGGTGGAGTGAGAGAGGGGCCCTATAATGTCCTTTTTCCCAGCACTTTCCTCACATTCACGACTGAGTTGAAACAGCAGGGAACACTGTTTGGGGCATCTTATGACGTCTCTCTCTCTCTCTCTCTCTCTCGTCCACTCTCTCTCTCTCTCTCTCTCTTGTCGGGCTTCTGACTGTACCGACTATACGCTCTTTCCGAAAACACAAGTGAAAATATCACTGGTGTTTAACACGTCTAGGGTGGGCTCAGCTACATACTGCTCGTATTGATAGATCTCATGCCCGATACTCCCCCTGACTATATACTCCCCCTGTTCGATGCTACCTCTGTTCAATACTCCCACTGCTGAAAACTCCCCTTTGCTTTAAGAAGGGTATGTGTGTGTGTGTGTGTGTATATATCCTGTGGTTTTTAGCTGTGGTAAGGAAAAGATTTCCCTTCGTACCCCGTCCCCTAGAGCAAGAGCTTCTTTCTTAATGGGCGGAGGAGTGAGGAGTGACAAGAAGAGCAGGGGAGAATATTGGACAGGGTTTAATATCGAGCAGGGGGGAGTCTAGCGCGGCGACAAGCAGGCAGCATTGACCAGGTGGGTGTATTGGGCAGGGAGTGTTGGGGAAGGGGAGTAGTATCGATACGCTGCCGTCTGTAATCAGGCCTAAACATGTCTGTAGCCGCACCCCTGTCAACGGGTGGAAAAAAAAAAACATACTGACCCGGGTGGCCCTGCAGGACAGGACGTCCTCCTTGGACCAATCGGAAGGCAGAGGACGCCGGTCATCCCGAGGCTGTGGACACACACAGGCCATTCCCCTGCCCTGCTAGTTCCTGGATTTCTTTGCCGGGTTTCCCTCAACGCGCCCTCCCTGCCAGACCAGGTAGACCGGGATACACGCCAAGGCCTGTGGAACGTGGAAGGAATGTCCACAGGTCTGTCAGTGTTGTTGACCTCCTTCTGCTTCAGTCTGACTACCTCCGCCTAGGAAGTGTATTGATACTCCCCCTGCTCAATACTCACCCCTCCTCCCCCACCACCACTCGATATCCCCCGTGCTCGCCCCCCCCCCCCCCCCCCTTTCTTCCAGATGCTCAATACTTGCACTGCTCGACCCATCCCCTCCCCCGTCCAATATTACACCTGCTCGATATTTCTTCTGCTCGATGTTCTGAACAGGAATGAGTATGGGGCGGGGTGGGAGGTGGGGGGGGGGGGTCGGTTATCCAACTAGGAGAATATCGAGCGGAGGGGTATCGATACGCTCGCCAATACCTTTTTGTCAACCGTGCCATAATGACCAGCCCTCCTCCAAAAGAGGTCAGAGCATGGGCCGCCCATGTCTGCAGAGGAGTGACCACGGGCCAGGTCCACCTCGTGCAGGGCTGTTGAGGAAGGGAACCATCACCAGGAGGAATCCTGACGGCTGGTATTGGCGTTCCTTCACTGCTGTGGCTGACTGCCTGGGATGGACAGTTCCAGACTCGTCCCGAGACATGACTCCGCTGAGATGCGCGATCCATACCTGCATATATTTTGTATGTAGACCTGCTATTTGTTTGGGGTTTTTGTTTTGTCTCCCCCCCCCCCCCCCCCCCCCCTCGATCACGATCCCCCCACCTTCCTGTCCTTCTACTGATCCGCTCTTCCCTTCCCGTCCTCCATTCTTACTGTGAGTGGAGCATGAAACGGCAAACCCTATGAATAGTTTGTATTCGTATTCGTATTCATATTCTCTTTCTCTCTATGTCCGTCTGTCTGTCTGTCTGTCTGTCTGCTCTCTCTCTCTCTCTCTCTCTCTCCTCTCTCTCTCTCTCTCTCTCTCTCTCTCTCTTCGAAAATGACTTCATGAGAGGATTCGAGTGTGTGTATGTGTATGTGTGTGTGTGTGTGCTTGCGTGAGTGTGTGTGTGTGTGTGTGTGTGTGTGTGTGTGTGTGTGTGTGTGTGTGCGTGCGTGTGTGTGTGTGTGTGTTTGCGTGTATGTGTATGTGCGTGTGTGTGTGTGCGCGCGCTCGTGCGTGCGCGCGTTTGTGTGCGCTCGCGCGCACGAGCGTGTGTTTGTGTGTGTGGAGCTCATGACAGCAGGGCAGGGAGATTGGCGATGGCTGGTTTCAAGGTCCATCCCCTCCTCACTCACGCCAGGACTGCCAAGCAGCCCCCCCCCCTCTCTCTCTCTCTCTCTCTTCTCTCTCTCTCTCTCTCTCTCTCTCTCTCTCTCTCTCTCTCTCTCTCTTCCCACCATCCAAATTCGTTACTCGCCACTCGCAGTCTGCAGCCAAGCCAGCTGAAGAGCCGTGACTGTAAATTACCGCCGTCATTTTCCCCAGGGGGGGGGGGGGGGGGGGGGAATGGATTGCGTAAACGTGCCACCTATGGACTGATTCGGAAGCAGGAGAAGGTTACCCTGAAATCACGCCGCTTTTTTCCCCTCCAGACAAGTAAATTGGGCCTGCAGCAAAATGAATGGGTGAGACATCACGTTGATGAAATTTTGGATGAGGAAAAGAAATGAAAAATACAGAGAACACAGCCCCCACGGATGGAACTCATCCCGTCCCTCCTCTGTCATGGAGGCAGCGGTGGCGGGGGGTCGGGGAGGGAGATGGGGGGGTCCGGGGATGGGATGATAGGGACATGCTAAGGGTATCCCCTTACGGGAACCAATTCCGGGCACTTTTTTTATCCGCCCGTTTGACGCTGTTCATGTGTGGTGAACGTGTCTCTGTCCATGTAGGAGGGGGGAAATTCACCGATGGACAACAGAGACTGTGAAGACTGGCGTCGACAGTTCAGTGATGAACAATGAAACTCTGCTGGTAGGCAAAACGCTGTGGTCGTAAGCAACGAACCCTTGTAACTGAGACTCCAACGACAACAGCTAAGCACTTGCGACAGGCGGTGAAAAACCTTCAGTGACAGGCCACAAACTTCAATCACAGCAGAAAACTTTAAAGATTACAAAAACAAAACACCGATGATAGGACACGAATCTTCAAGCTTCACAAAACATCGTTGGCAGGACACAAACCTTCAAAGATGGGACACAACACTTCAATGCTAGGGACACGAAACTTCAATGATAGTACAGGACAGGACACAAAAATGATAGTCAATGACTGGACACACAAAATTTTAGTAACAGGACACAAAACTTATATGACAGGACACAAACCCTCAAAGAAAGGACACAAAACTTAATGATAGAGGACACCAATCTTCAATGGCGGGACACAAACCCTTCAATAGCAGGACACAAGACTTCAATGACAGGACACAAAACCCTCAAAAAAGGACATAAAACTTCAATGTTACGACACCAAAAAGGACATAAAAACTTCAATGACAGACACCAAACTTCAATGACAGGACACCAAACTTCAATGACAGGACACCAAACTTCAATGACAGGACACATAACTTCAATGACAGGACACAAAACTTCAACGATGGGATACAAAACTTCAGTGAAAGGACAAAAAAGTAAATTATAGAACCCAAAACTAATGACTGGGCACAAAACTTCAGTTACAAGACACAAACGTCACGAAAGGATACTAAACTCCAGTAATCCAGTAATAGGACTTAAACTTAACCTTCAACGACAGAACGCGACGCTTCATCGACAGGGCAGAAACTTCAACAATAGGATACAAAACATCCATGACAAGACACAAAACTCAATGAAAGGACACAAAACTTCAATGATAAGACACAAAACTTCAATGTTAAGACACAAAACTTCAATGATAAGACATAAAACATCAGTAATAGAATACGAAACTTCAGCAATAGGACAAAACATTTTAATGAAAGGATACCAAACTTCAATGATGGGGCACAACACTCAACAAAAGGACACAAAACTCCAATGACAGGACACAACACTTCAATGACAGGGACACAAAACTTCAGTGATAGGACACAAAACTTCAGTGATAGGACACAAAACTTTAATGAAAGGACACAAACCCTCAAAGAAAGGATACAAAACTCTAGTGACAGAACACAAAACTTCAATGACAGGACACAAACCCTCAAAGAAAGGACACAACACACTTCAATGATAGGACACAAAACTTCAATGACAGGACACCAAACTTAAATGACAGGACACAAAAAATTCAGTGACAGGACACAAAACTTCAACGATGGGATACAAAATTTCGATGAAAGGACAAAAAAAAGTGAATTGTAGGACCCAAAACTAATGACTGGGCACAAAACTTCAGCTATAAGACACAAAACTTCAATGAAAGGATACTAAACCTCAAAATCCAATAAGACCTAAAAAACTTCAACGACAGGATGCGACCCTTCATTGATAGGACAGAGACTTCAACAACAGGATACAAAACATCGATGACAAGACACAAAAATTCAATGAAAGGACACAAAACTTCAATGATAGGACACAAAATGCAATGATAGGACACAAAACTTCAGTGAAAGAACACAAACTTCAATAATAGGACACGATACTTAAATGACAAGGCACAAAAACTTCAATGACAGGACACACAACTTCAATGACGGAACACAAAACTCAATGATAGGACAGAAAACTTCAATGACAGGACAAAAAACTTCAATGACAGGACACAAAACTTCAATGAACAGGACACAAAACTTCAAAGACAGGACACAAAACTCAATGATAGGACACAAAACTTCAACGATAGGACACAAAACTTCAATGAAAGGACAAAAAATTTCAAGGCTAGGACACAAAACTTGAATGGTAGGACACAAAAACTTAAAAGGCAAGACACAAATCGTCAATGATAAGTCACAAAACTTCAATGATAGGACACAAAACTCTATTGATAGGACATAAATCCTTAAAGATAGGATACAACCTTTAATGATAGGGCATTCACGTCTGTGATAGAACTAAAACTTCAGTAATGGAACACAA
>JADBJO010006290.1:72500-80000 GCA_016801955.1 Conus betulinus | reverse complement strand
TCTCGTTGTTCTCGGCCTCGGCTCCTTAATTCATGGTGTGAAACCTACAAAAATAGGACTCCCTCCCAGAAGCGGTTGTTCTCTCTCTCTCTCTCTCTCTCTCTCTCTCTCTCTCTCTCTCTCTCTCTCTCTCTCTCTCTCTCTCTCTCTTTTTTCGGGGGGGGGAGGGGGGGTGGAGGGGGGGCTTGGGGGAGGGACGTTTTTGTTTGTCGAACCTGTAGAGGACATAGGAGCGGAAATGTTTTGATTCAGTAATGTTTGCCCCATTCACCGGGTGTGTCTTCTTTCTCTCCTTTTGGGGGATGTCTCCTTGATTGGTCTCTGTCCTCCGTGTTGGCATTTCGGCCAGGCGGTTCGGTGCATGCCCTAAGCAGCAGTGTTTTGGAGTTATGGGGTGTAACTAGCTCATCATGGGAGCAAGAGTTACCCTACTTGTTCGTTATTCATCCTTCCGTTGTTCCCTGGCTGAATTGTGATTGCCTTTCAAACCAATCAAAGCGAGGTTACATATGATCATTTTCTGATCGTCTGTATGTTCTGTTTGACTACACCAAGACTAAAAAGTCTGAGCCGGTCTTGAATAAATGTTATTTCGTTCATTTCTCCAGTTGTTTCTGCTCTATGCACGTGCCAGGTGCTGGTATTTGGACACGCTGGAAGAGTTTTTTTGGGGGGGGTTTGTTTTTCTTTTGTTTTTTTTTTTTTTTTTTTTTTTTTTTTTTTTTTTTTTTTTTTGTTTTTTTTTTTTTTTTTTTTTTTTGGGGGTTGTTTGTTTGTTCTATGCGCTCTGTTGTTGGCGTTTTTGCTAGGCGATTTGGTGTCGTAAACAGCATTCGTTTGCAGTTACGGTGTGCAGTTATGGAAAACAAGTGTTACCCTACTAGTTCGTTATCTTCTTCTTTTTCCCATTTCTGCTCTTGCCTGCAGTCGCTACGTTTTTCAACCCAGTTGATGTGGGTCAGAATCGGTGATTGCGTTCCAGATCTGCAGGTATCCAAAGTCACCCCGTGCCGAGGCATGGCTGTAGGGTGTGCAGGATTCGCGTCCCACTCTTGTAACAGTAGATGCAGTTGTGGTGTCATAGAATGTTTACATTTTTTCGAATAAAGCTGAATACATTCATCTGTTTTTGATAATAAATGCAATATTGACGTGGATTTTTTAATGATAACGATTGTGTGTGTGGTGTGTGTGTGTGTGTGTGTGTGTGTGTGTGTGTGTGTGTGTGTGTGTGTGTGTGTGTGTGTGTGAGTGATAATGACGTGTGTCATCACCATCAACTCATTTGAACTAGGTGTGCCCAAAGTATTTTATTCAAAAAACAATGGAAGGAGAGACGACATTGTCATCACCAGAGAGATGGAGAGAGACTCATTTTTCACGAAAGATAGAGAGAGAGAGAGATGAGGAGACTAGGGTCTACAATCCAGTTACTTTTTAAGTATTTCATTCAATAAGTCTAAAATAAAACTGAAGGAAGGAGAGAGAGAGAGAGAGAGAGAGAGAGAGAGAGAGAGAGAGAGAGAGAGAAGAGGAGAGAGAGAGAGAGAGAGAGAGAGAGAGAGAGAGAGGAGCACGAACTCTCCCTGAAACACCAGAAGAAAAAAAGAAAAAAAAGAAAAGAACAGAACAGATCAGAACAGAACAGAGGGTGAAAAAAACTCAGTCCCTCCGTACGCAGACAATGCTTCAGGCCCATTGCAGGGGGATATTCCAGTCACATGCACCGGACGGCACACTGTCGTGGAGAGGGAGGGAGGGGGAAGGGAGGGAAAGGATTGAGGTGAGTGGAGATGATTGAGGGGGGGGTGGGGGTGAAACTAGGGGCGCGGTGGCGGGACTGGGGATGGGGGGGGGGAGGAAGGTTATGGGGGGAGGGGGGAGGAAGCGCAGCGGGAAAGTGGGCCATGCAAATGGTGTGCATACGGCTGCGCCTCCCCCCTGCCTCCTTCATGGCAGCTGTAGGTTTTTTTCAAGTGGACAGAGGGTGACAGGTCTGGACTGTCTCTATGTCTAAATCGCTCCGGGATTTTTTTTCTTCTTCTTCTATTTTCCTTTTTAATTGGTACATTTTTTTTTCTTTTATTCCCGAAGAGATTCAAATCCTTTCCGAATTTTTTAACAGGCGTCAGTATGTGTGTGTGTGTGTGTGTGTGTGTGTGTGTGTGTGTGTGTGTGTGTGTGTGTGTGTGTGTGTGTGTGTGTGTGTGTGTGTGTATTCATAGATGATGGTTGTAAAAAACCAACGACAGTTTAAAAACAGTGCTCAACCGTATTGGGAGCGGCATCTGTTAAGAAGTAGGTTTAAAAGTAAGCTTAAAATCTACAACGTTGTTTCTTGCATGCTCGTGCAATCATCAGGATGATTGCACGAGCATGCAAGAAACAACGTTATAGATTTTAAGCTTACTTTTAAACCTACTTCTTAACAAATATATATATATATATATGTATATATATATATATATATGTGTGTGTGTGTGTGTGTGTGTGTGTGTGTGTGTGTGTGTGTGTGTGTGTGTGTGTGTGTACGCGCGCACTATGCGCAGAGAGAGAGACAGACAGACAGACAGACAGACAGAGAGGGACAGAGAGAGACAGAGACAGGGACAGAGAGATAGACGAAATGTTTGCAAAGTTATTGTAATTACAGAGGAATTGTTAGCATGCACTAGTTTTCCCTTAAGTAGATAAATAGGTAATTTGACAGACAGACAGACAGAGGAGGTTTATTGCCAACAACTTATACAGAACTGAAATAAATCATGCCACTGACTTCAAAGTGTCAGCTCAAGCAAAATCAATTCGACATTCGGAGATCTAAAAGACAAAGTGTAAGAGCGCATAGAAAAAAAAATGATTGTTTATTTAACATTTTTACTCAGATACATTAAATTGAAAGACAAAAACAAAACAACAATATGGACTGTGCCGGCCATTTAAAACAAAACTGATCTGTAGCAAAACATTCTTTATTTGTTGACTTGCCTTTCAGAAAAAGCGTTAGCTTGTACTTGGTGAGTGAGGTTTACAGCTGAAAATAACCTGATTTTACTGGCTTGCTCAGATGGTAGTGTGGGTCTGGTCTTTAATGTCACTGTTGTTCACAGCTCATGACGTTTATCTTTTTTTTTTTTTTTAATGAATTCCAATATGGATGGCATTAATGATGTACACAAACAAGACATAGGATGTAAGGTTATAAAAACACATGACATAAATTATTACAACTCCATCGATTCATGGCATTCAGAGAAAGTACACAACGATACAGACAAACTTTGTTTCCCATTGTTTCATGGAGGCTCCAAGGTCATGGACAACATTAAACATAGATAGATAGATAGATAGATAGATAGATAGACAGATAGATAGATAGATAGATAGATATAGATATAGATATATAGATAGATATATATACACACCTATACATATATATATATACACACTTAGGTACACATACATATATCACATAACATAACAATTAATCCTCTAGCAGCTTAATGTATGGTAACCATTTTGTTTGGCAGGTAGCCTGATTCGTCTTCATCAAGTACAAATATTTTTCCATTTGACGTTTCTCTTTGTCCTGGTGTGTGACCATAGCCAAGTCCTGGTTCACGTGACTCCACCGGTTCAGCTCAGAGCAGTCAAAAGCGTATGCAATGCCCTGACGACTTCGGGTTGCGGATTTTTTTTTTTTTTTTCCTCCATCAGTGGTAGACGATCAGAGTTAGTTAGTTCCCTTGAACCCGGAAGAGGCTTTTACAGTGCGGTAGTAAACACTGTGAACAAGAGATGAGGTCCATACACCGATGTTGGCGTGAAACCCTGCGCCAGTTCATAGCCATCAAAGCACATCATTGGACGCAACTTGATGATAAACGTTGACAGATGTGTCTGTCGCGTGGAAAAAATATTTAGGACGAGGACATCGACTGGACTGAAAACGTTTCCATCATTTTGAAGAGAAACTCGGTCCAACATCCGATGACGGTGTGTTCAGTTACACACACACACACACACACACACACACACACACACACACATGCATGCTTGAATGTGTACATACATAGAAATCAGCGAAGAAAAGTCATTTCAGTATTAAGCTCTCTCTCTCTCTCTCTCTCTCTCTCCTCTCTCTCTCCCTCTCTCTCTCTCTCTCTCTCTCTCTCTCTCTCTCACGCACTCACACACACACACCACACACACACACACACACACACACACAAACACAACACACCAAACACACCACACACACACACACACACACAATCACACACACACACAACACACACACACTCACACACACACTGCTTCGCACAGACAGACAGACGAGGGAGGTGACACACACACACAACAAACAACACACACACTCACACACACACTCACGCGCGCGCGCGCGGGGCACAGACAGACAGACAGGCGGGCGGGGGCGGGCGACAGGACAGGACAGGACGTTGTGGGGGAGAGGAGCACACAATAAACAGAACCTTCACACACAAAACAAAAAAACACCCAGACTACACACACACAAAACACAACAAACACACACACACACACACACAGCCAATTCCAAACAGACAATGAAAGATTCCTGTCACGTGCAACACATCAGATAACAATCACAGACGGGCTGTGTTGGGGCAAATGCCTGTCACGTGCACACATCAGGGGGGATCATGCACGCGCGCAATGCGCGGGGGGCGCGCCGCGCGTACACTCGCGCGCGCGCGCTCGCGTGTGCGTACGTACGTGTGTGTGTGTGTGTGTGTGTGTGTGTGTGTGTGTGTGTGTGTGTGTGTGTGTGTCCATATATGTACGCGCGCGTGCGTATGTGTGAGTGAGAGTGTGAGTGAGTGGTAGTGTGTGTATGTGTGTGTGTGTGTGTGTGTGTGTGTGTGTGTGTGTGTGTGTGTGTGTGTGTGAGTGAGTGAATGAGTGAGTGTGTGGGGGGGGGGGAGGGGGGGCACGCGTGCGCTTTGCGCGCGCGTGTATATGTGTCTGTCTGTCTGTCTGTCTATCTGTCTGTCTGTATGTGTGTGTTTATGTCTGTATGTGTATGATGGAGGTTTTGAAGAGGGGATATTATGGGGGTCAATAGTAGTCTGAAGGAAAAAAGCAGGAAGGGGGGGTGGTGGAAGGGGGAGGATACGCTAATGGGGCATATGGATACGCTAATGGACTGCATCACATCCCAATCACCCACCCCCAATCCCCCCTCCCCCCCTCCCCACCCCCCACCCCCCCCCCCCCCCCCCCCCGACCCCCACCCCCCACCCCCCCCCACCCCCCCCCCACTCCCCGACCCCCAGCCCCCCAGCCCCACTCATATCAGGCAGCCCTACCGTTTTCGTGTAACCAGAGAGCGAAATGTCTGCATTGCTTCCGCGAAGAATCTCATAGGGATCCAGTTATGTTCGTTCGTTCGTTCGTTTGTTTGTTTGGCGTAATCTTTTGTTTGTTTTGTTTTTTCTCCAATAGCTTAAAAGCTCCCCCCCCCCCCCCCCCCCCCCCCCCCCCCCCCCCCCCCCCCCCTTTCTTCTCCCGTTCCACCTCGTCATGTGCTCCCATGTACTCCACTCTCTCTCCTTCGCCACCATTCTTTTCCTTCTCCCCCCATCTCAAAAACCATTGTTGCTGATACACAGCAAAGTACGCATCAGTCTTCGGCATCCCCTGGACGTCTCTTCCTTTCAGCTCAACTAAACCAAAATAAAAGCAAGCAAACAAACAAAATGACTGCCAAACAAAACGCCACCCGTTAAAACAACAAAGTACATAATCAAGCAACAAACTTAATTACCAAATCAATAAATGTATTAACAACCCAAAAAAAATCAATAACTGAAACTTGAAGAACTCAACAACACCAACCCAGTAAGCAAATCACAACCCCCAATCCATTAAAATCCAACAATCAAACCCAAAATCAGTTACCAGTTAACAAGCACGGTAGCAAATAAAACGTTCAAAAGCTGAATCACATTTTCAATAATAAAAAGAAACTGATGACCAAACAACAAACTCCATAGGTAAACAAAAACACAAAGTTTCATATGCAAACAAAAAAGAGCGAAGCCACAGACAATGAACAAACACCAAACTTAACAGCCAAAGAATGAACCCATTAACTGAATAACAAACTTCAAAAGCAAAGTACAAATTTAACAACCAAACAGAAATTTTCACGATCAAATGACAAAGTGGATAACTAAATGACGGATATAAAAGCTACAGAACAAACTTAATAACCAAACAATGAATCTAAAACCGAACAATTCAAACGACAACCGTAGTGACCTGACGACAAACATACGAACTAAAAAAAAAGCTTAATAATCAAACAACAGGCCCATTATCAAACAGTACCTTTATAACTAAACAACAGACAATGAACTCACTTAAATAAGCAACAGACAATATCAATGAAAGAACGTAATAACGGGGAAAAATCAATAGCCAGATCATAGATTTCATAACCAGTCAGTGAATATCTGGTTACTGAACAACAACCAACAAGATATTTAATATCCAACAAACAAAAATTTGAAGAAAAAAAAAAAAACCCACACCTTCATATATATACAAAACAGCGAGGCTAATAACCAAACAACAAACCATACAGCTAAACGAGAACTTAGTAAAAACAAGCAACATATCTGATAAATAAACAACTTGACAAACAAGCTGTAAACTTAATAACCAAACAAACTTTGTAATAACCAAGCCAAACAACTGGACGAAAAAAAAAAACTTAACATCCAAAACAAAAATTAATAACCAAAATAAAAACCTACTAAGCAATAAGAAAAACGCCTAATACCAAACAAGAAACCTAGTAACCAAACAGCAAACGTAACAATCACCTCCACGGAGGAATGAAAGCTGCTATAACCTTAAACCAGGGAGTACAAATCTGCATGTGTTATTTCAGAGGCAACAGCCCAACTTTGAAATGGTCCACACAGTTTGGAGAGCGGAGAGTCAATACGACACAAACACTGTAGAAAGAAGAGAAGAATGCGGGATCACATTGCTTTGCATGGAAAAGAAAAGAACTGAGAAGGAACAAGAAAGAAAGGTATAAAGAAAGAAAGAAAAAGGAAGATAAGGAACAAGAGAGAGAGAGAGAGAGATGATCTACTGTCTGCGTCTTATCTCCCATACAAACCGACATTTCCAGCCATCCACTTCTTGATATCTCTGTTTATTGGATCTCAGTAGCCCCCAACACATTTCTGCCATTTTCTAACCGTACTGAAGAGAAGTTCAAGCGACGAAAGACGTGTCCAGGCCGGATGAAAACAACGGCTTCCTTCAGAATGGGACACTTCACGTGCCCATGAGTGCGTTCTCCCTCTAAGGGGCCCACATTACAGTGAAAGGATCATCCCGACTCGTAGGAAATTTGACGTGCGCAATAAACTTCCTACTCAAAGAAAATGGTCAGGTATGTGCATCGTTCTTTCTTTCTGCTCTTTTTTTTCTGTTTTTTTT
>JADBJO010006290.1:65000-67500 GCA_016801955.1 Conus betulinus | reverse complement strand
ATCAACAGGTTGGAACATTACGGATACGCCAACAACTAGACACATTATAGACACGCCAACAGCTAGATACATTATGGACACATGAACAGCTAGACAACATTATGGGCACATCAACAGCTAGACACATTATGGACACATCAACAACTAGACACATTATGGGCACATCAACAGGTTGGAACATTACAGACACGCCAACAGCTAGACACATAATGGACACGCCAACAACTAGACACATTATGGACACATCGACAGCTGTACACATTATGGACACATCAACAACTAGACACATTATGGGCACATCAACAGGTTGGAACATTACGGACACGCCAACAGCTAGACACATTATAGACACGCCAACAGCTAGACACATTATGGACACATCAACGGCTAGACACATAATGGGCACGCCAACAGCTAGACGCATTAAGGACACATCAATAGGTAGACACGTTGAAGACAAATCAACAGCTAGACACATAATGGACACATCAACAATTAGACACATCTTGGACACATCAACAGCCAGACACATTAAGGACACATCAACAGCTAGACACATCACGGACACATCAACAGCTAGACACATTATTTACACATCGGCAGCTAGACACATCATGGACACATCAATAGTAAGACATATAACGGATGTATCCTCGGTTAAACGTTATGGACACATCAGCAAATAGACACACATCACGGATACATCAACAGTTAGACGTATTACAGACACATCAACAGTAAGACACATGATGGAAACGTCAACACTAGACACAATATGGACACATCAATACTAGACACATTATGGACACATTAACAGTTAGACTCATTACAGACACATCAACAGCTAGATACATCATGAACACATCAACAGCAAGACATATTATGGACACGTCAACACTAGACACAATAAGGACACACCAACAGCTAGACATATTGTGGAAACGTCAACAGCCAGACACATTATGGACACATCAACAACTCGACACATCTTGGACAAATCAACAGTTAGACACATGATGGACACATTAACAGCTGGACACATTATGGTGACATCAACAGTTAGACACATCATGGTGACATCAACAGCTAGACACATTACAGGCACATCAACAGCGAGACACATTATAGACACATCAACAGCTGGACACATCATGGTGACATCAACAGCTAGACACATTACAGGCACATCAACAGCTGGACACATTATAGACACATCAACAGCTAGACACATGATGGACACATTAACAGCTAGACACATCATGGTGACATCAACAGCTAGACACATTGTAGACAAATCAACAGCTAGAAACATTATAGACACATCAACAGCTAGAAACATTATAGGCACATCAACAGCTAGAATCATTATAGACACATCAACAACTAGACACATTAATAGACACATCAACAGCTAGACACATTACAGACACATCAACAGCCAGACACATTATGATGACATCAACAGCTAGAAACATTATAGACACATCAACAGCTAGACACATTTCAGACACATCAACAGCTAGACACATTATGGTGACATCAACAGCTAGAAACATAACAGACACATCAACAGCTAGAACATTACAGACCCATCAACAGCTAGACACATTACAGACCCATCAACAGCTAGGCACATTGTGCACAAATTACAGCTAGACACACTGTAGACACATCAACTCCTAGACATACTGTGTAAACACCAACATCTTCACACATTCTGGACACGTCAAACAGCTAGACACACTCAAAACATTTCAGAGAGAGAGAGAGTGCGTGCGTGCGTGCGTGCGTGCGTGCGAGCATGCGTGCGCGTGCGCGTGTGTGTGTGTGTGTGTGTACGTGTGTGTGTGTGTGTGTGTGTGTGTGTGTGTGTGTGTGTGTGGGTGGGTGGGTGTGGGTGTGTTGTAAGTGGGTGTGCGTGCGTGCGTGCGTGCGTGTGTGTGTGGAAATTGTAACTTTTATCAATCTTGCTACCGAAGTTTCGTGAGCATACAAGTGTACACGCTCATTACATGTGACCGTGCAACTGGCAGAGTGTCACGTGCAGTATGATAACTCACTGCACAGACCTTGAGGCACCTGTGTGTTCATCACGTCCGTTGTCTGCGTGACGCAAAAAAAAGGGTTCATCTTTCCCCAAGTATCGATAGATCCCATGCTCAGTACGCCTCCTGCTTGCCTATGACATGTGTGTGTGTGTGTGTGTGTGTGTGTGTGTGTGTGTGCGTGTGTGTGTGTGTGTGTGTGTGTGTGTGTGTAAAAACGCCCGGTCTACGAATGTGGTATGGAAAGGATTTCCTTTCGTACCCCCTTCACCCAGAACAACAGCTGTTTTCTGTTGTGGGTATAGGGGGAGGGGGTATCGGGCAGGGTATAGGATAGATAGGATAGGGTGTAGGATAGGGTATGGATGGATAGGACAGGATGACTATCGAGCCGGGATAGTCTGAAGCAGCGACAGACAGGGCGAGTATTGGGCATAGGGGATACTGAGCGGGGG
>JADBJO010006290.1:32500-60000 GCA_016801955.1 Conus betulinus | reverse complement strand
GCATAAAATACACACAATATCTGCATCTCTTGTTCTTGAGAGTTTCAGTTTAAAAAGAAGCGTCTTCATTGAACGGTGTTTGTGTTGTCTGTGTTGTCTTTGCTTTTTGTCTCAGAGGCCTTTATTAAAGTTTCCAAGGAATCAAAGAATATTTTTTTCCCGTTGATTTCGACCCCACCCCTTTTTTTTTTTTTTTTTTCTTTAACTTTTTTTTTTTTTTTTTTTTTTTTTTTTTAGTGTATGGTCAGAAGATGAAATGAGACTATGTAAAGATAATATAATCACAAAGATAATCACAAATTTATGGCTTTGGACTTGTACATCAGCGAAGGGGAATCGGAATTCAAAATATCCGACTTGATGAATGAAGAAAGGAGCCAGGACTAAGTTTTGAGCCTAAACTCTTTCCAGTGCAGTCAATCATGAAAACTGCAACCACGTGTGGGGTTTCATGGCAGGTAACCAGTTGGTGTCGATCATGTGGCAGGGGAGAGAACCACTACTTCCAGCTTTCCTTTTAGTTTAACATGGGTGGATACCTTACAATTATGATCCCATTGCATGGCGTAGGGTGGAGATTACATCTAAAATTTGTACATGTTCTCTGCGGTCTGGTCGAAGAAGTAAAAATAAGAAAGAAGAAGAATATGTGTTCTATACTTCTTTTCATTTGTTTCATCTCCCAACATCCAGTCCACCATCACCTTTTCCGATGAATCACACCGTTCTCAGATCTCAAAATGGAGGTCTAGTCTTTACACAATTTGAGAAACTGAACATCCCTTTCATGGTTTATTCTATGATCAGTCAGTTGATATACAAGCAGAGTTGTTCATAGTCTAGGTATTGGTTCTTTGTAAGAGATCGAAGTTAAAATAAGCACAATGTGTGTGTGTGTGTGTGTGTGTGTGTGTGTGTGTGTGTGTGTGTGTGTGTGTGTGTGTGTGTGTGTGTGTGTGTCTGTCTGTCTGTCTGTCTGTCTGTCTGTCAATACACACACACAAACGTGCACTATCCAAACCTCCCTTGCACTGTCGCCTTCCGGGTTAGCAGATCTGATGACGCGCAATCAGTACACTGTTACCTTTCAAAACAGATGACATTGAAACGACAAATGCAGCATATTGCACTGTTCCATTTCAAAACATTTGAAATGATTCAGTATCTCAACAAATACGACACAATGCACCGTTTTTTTGTAAGGTTTGTTTTTTTGACGTTGTTGTTTGTTTGTTTTTTTTGTTTTACTTCTTTAGTGTGTGTGTGTGTGTGTGTGTGTGTGTGTGTGTGTGTGTGTGTGTGTGTGTGTGTGTGTGTGTGTGTGTGTGTTCTTTCCCGGCAACAAGTGCAACATAATACAGTGCGTACTACAACAATGAAATGTATCAATGACAATGATAACACGACTCGTATAACATAATGCAATGCCCGCTACAACAATGCAACGCAGTAATGACAATGACACGCACAACACATACGAAGTAATACAGTACCCACTATAACGATGCAATAGATTGATGGTGATGACAACACAACACACACAACGTAATACACTGCCCACTACAACAACAATGCGATACTGACTGACTGACTGAAACCATTTACTGTCAGATTAACATAGTGTTGTACCGACAACAATGCAATACACTGATGACAACACACACACACAATGTAATACAGTGCCCACTACAACAATGCGATACATTGATGACAACACAACACACACAATGTAATACAGTGCCCACTACAACAATGCGATACATTGATGACAACACAACACATACAACGTAATACAATGCCCACTACAACAGTGCGATACATTGATGACAACACAACACACACAATGTAATACAATGCCCACTACAACAATGCGATACATTGACGACAATGTCAACACAACACATACAATTTAATACGGCGCCCATTACAACAATGTAATGCATTAACGACAATGTCACACACAACACATACAATTTAATACGGCGCCCATACAACAATGTAATGCATTTACGACAATGTCAACACAACACATACAATTTAATATAGTGCCCATTGCAACAATGCAATGCATTAACGACAATGTCAACACAACACATACAATTTGATATAGTGCCCATTACAACAATGCAATGCATTACGACAATGTCAACACAACACATACATTGAATATAGTACCCATTACAACAATGCAATGCATTAACGACAATGTCAACACAATACATACAATTGAATATAGTGCCCATTACAACAATGCAATGCATTAACGACAATGTCAACACAACACATACAATTTTATACAGTACCCATTACAACAATGCAATGCATTAACGACAATGTCAACATAACACATACAATTTAATATAGTGCCTATTACAACAATGCAATGCATTAACGACAATGTCAACACAACACATACAATTTTATACAGTACCAGTACCATTACAACAATGCAATGCATTAACGACAATGTCAACACAACACATACAATTTAATATAGTGCCCATTACAACAAATGCAATGCATTAACGACAATGTCAACACAACACATACAATTTTATACAGTACCCATTACAACAATGCAATGCATTAACGACAATGTCAACACAACACATACAATTTTATACAGTACCCATTACAACAATGCAATGCATTAACGTCAATGTCAACACAACACATACAATTTAATATAGTGCCCATTACAACAATGCAATGCAATGACGACAATGTCAACACAAACACATACAATATGATACATAGTCTAATGGCCGCTTGACAGGTTATTTATCAGCGGCTTCTTCTTTTTTTTTTCAATTTTACGGGCTACTGACCACACAACACATACAATGTCCTTCCTAATCCAGCGGGAGTGCCAGTGGTGGGTGCCAATGCTGCTAACAGAAAAACAGAACAGGTGGGAGTACCCAAGCGCATGCCTCACTTGTAAACTTTTACGTAATAAAGCAGCCCAACAAAAAAAAAGTTTTAAGTCATCAACATCGCCGGGATGCAAACACCTAGGCTACAGGCTTACTTTGGATCTGATAAAATGCAAAGAACATAACACAAAGTACTCTACCGAGTGAAGTAAATCATTTTTACTTGATACGAATAGGCGGTGCAGTGCATTTTCGTATAAAGAAAAGAGGCCGTCTCTTTGGAAGAGGCTTGTCTGACCGCTCGTAGAGAGTCTGCTCGTGTGTCAGTGGTTTATTTAATATCTTTTCATCGCCAGATGATATTATCTGCTCGCGTGTCAGCAGTCACACAAAGCCTGGTCTTTCGGCGTTGTCTGGATCATGACATAAGATCACCTGGGTCGACATGATCTTCCTTTCGTTCGTCTTTTTTTTCTTTCGATTTTCTTTTAATTCGTTATTCAATTCTTTCTATCTTTCTTTCGTTCTTCTATTGTTTTTTCAGTTTTCTTTCCTCCCCCCCCCCCCCCCCCCCCCCCCCCCCACCCTCCCCATTTGTTCCTCAACTTTGTTTTTATTCCTTCTTTGCGTCTCCCTCCCCCCCCCCCCCCCCCCCCCCCTCTTTCATTTCGTTCTTTTTTTTTTTTTTTCATTCATTTTGTCCCCCCCCCCCCCCCCCCCCCCCCCCCCCCCCCGCAAATTTTTTTCTGTCTTTGGTTCTTTGTTTATTTAATTCATTTTTTTTCCATCCTCTTTTACCGAGGGGAGGTATCGCAGGAATCCCGGCAGTACAACCCAGCCCCCCCCCCCCCCCCCCCCCCCCCCCCCCCCCCCCCCCCCCCTCACCAGCCCCTGGAAATCCAATGTCAGCAATACCACGACAACAAAGTACACAAGCTACACAGAGTTTGGCTTCTTCATTTTGCAACCACCCGGAAACAAAATAAAGTATGGTGAACTTTTCACACGGGCATCTGTACCATCTGTTTAACAATAAATGTAAAGTGCCATCCCACATTAGATGAGGAGTGGGAGGGGAAAAGGGAATGGGGAGAACAGGTTCCAAGTGTGACGCTTGAGGGTTATCGGCAAGGAAATAACTTTTTTGAGATGTAACACTTAAAAGTGGTTAACGAGATTGAGCTTGCAGTGAATGACCTTGACACTTGACATTGTCAATGTGACAACTAGAAATACACAATTAAAATTATGCTCCGAACTAAGCCTTTGTTGCTCATGATTAACACGCCGACAAATACATTTTTTACCCCCAAATGCGTTATTCGGGTTGCTAGAAAGTACGCTCTAAATTTGCATTTATGTTTGTTTTCCGAACAGATATGCAAGCTACTGGTGCATTCATACAAGGGACACAACTCTAGTGAAATAAGTTGGAATCGACAAAAATGGCCTCTCACATCTTTCGGACTGGCCGAGCTGTGGCTGATAGGCTTTTATCTGTTCATGGAGCCAGGGTAAGTAGTTACACGCTAACAATGAATGACATATGTGCACAGATTTGAACATCCCGCAATACCGGCTTCAGATTACCCTTCCATTGAAATACGGGCCAGCATAAAAATCCTTGGCAACTTAGACTCTCCTCAGTTCGTCTGCTTTTCAAGGTTTCCTGACCAACAAGGTTGCTCAAGGTGTTCGATTCACCAAGCACTTTTGTTCGACAACTTTGCAGCATGATCAGTTTATTATAAAGTATGGAAGTGGATGGCACATCGCTTAACACACGTGTTTCTCACATGCAATGGTTCCAAAAAGTTTAAGACTTTCAAGTCCAAGGTCATTTTTCATCTGTTTTTAACTTGACATTGTCACATGCGGTTTGGATGACTTGGATGACTTGGCTAATTCAGTGTTTATCCAAGCGTAGAATTAGATCACCTAATGTCATGTTCAAATGCTGCTTCCCTATTTGCATGCCCAAGTTCAGGACAATAAATATTGCTGAAAGTGAAAGAGCTGGCAACTCGCCGCCAGTTAACCAGCTTAGAATCCCCCACGTCCCAGTTACGCCAGTCAATCAAGATTCAATTTTGACCAGAGACAGAGACAACTAAATAATTTTCATTCAGTTATTTTTGGTCATTAGAGTCACAAGATACATTTCAGATTCCAAACCCCAAATTATGCATTAAGAAACATACTACCCAAAAGCAGTTAGAAACAATAAAAAAAGAGTAGTATGACTTATCTACAAATCAGTGGTTCAGTCCTACTTGATCATGAATGATTCTTGATATTATCAGAGTTAAATTTCTTTTTTTCTCATTTTGTTGAGTTTAGTTGGCTGCATCATACTGGATGTCTGTAAGTCATTAACTGATTAAGGCTGGTTCCAAATCAAAACCTTGATGGTTGATCCCATATCTAGAAAATCTTAAAGAAACTTCTCCATTAACAGTCAGATCTCTCAGTAGATGTCCAAAAAATTAATAAAGGAAGTAGGTATATGTCATTATGGTGGTGTAGTGTAGGGTAAGTTTGTCCTACTTCCTTCACTTTATGGGGATGGTTATTCTCTCATTCATATCACTGGAGATAGGGTTTGGAATGGAAGTTAAACCTGAAGGTTGACTAACTGACTATGGTTCCAATCTTCCAACCAAGATAGGTAGCACACTCCACCCTGGACAGGACTTGGCAAGAGTATAAACAAAATTCCACAGATAAATGCCTCCAGTGAGACTGAGGGTTGTTAGTGTGCTTTTGGCTTATGTAGAAACACAGGAAGGTTTACATACTGAATAGATGTTTCTGTCAGAGTACTGCATAATTTTCTGAACAAAACTGCTTCTGCATATACTATAGCTCTCAAGTCTAGTTGATGCCTGCATCATGTATTACAAAAAGAGACAAAAGCTGCAGCCCTGTGATAAAGTCTCGGATCAGAATGGTATGACATAGCCTTATGTTAATTTCGCTTATTGATCATTAAGGGAAAAAAGTCTGAAATTTTATTGTGAAATTTTGTTGCCCTTCATGGCTTCATACTGTGCTCTCGTGATGACCTCATTTTTTTGTTTTTATTTTGTCCCCACATGAGGCCTGTGGTAAATTTGTGTCAAAAGTCTTTAATGTCGACCAGTTCATGGGGATTGTCACTAGGTGGATGTGGTGGCACAGTCTTGGAGGGAAGACTGGGTCTACAGCTAAGCAGTTACTGTATCAGTTGGAGTTTTAGTAGGTGATATTCTGTGTGTGTGCTAGAGTCAGAACAGGTACCACTGAATATCACTGCAGTAACTCAGCAGCAGTACAAGGTTTCCTCTGGTGGTCTGCCTTATGGTGACCAAATATTGGTTTCTTACTGTGGACTGTCAATACTACTGGGCCTACAACAGGTTGAGCTTGTGTATGCCTATATATATGAGGAGTAAGGATGAGTGGCATTGGAGAGGGACGTGAAAATGTGACAGCAACAGCATCAAGTTTTGATTATGCTGATGCCAGTCAGGATTAAACTCACTGGATGTGCAGGTGGTATCAGCGGGAACTCCAGCTCTCTCTCCTGCCCCATGTCAGCAGCAGAAACGTCACCTGTCCATCCATGAATACCTGAGCATGGGTCTTCTGCGTGATGCTGGGGTGTCGGTGCCCAGGTTCAGGGTGGCCTCCACCACAGGAGAGGCCTTGAAGGAAGCTCAGGAAATTGGTCAGTGTCTTCTCAATGACTTTTTTTATACAGTTCATGATTGGCTGTTTGTAACTTGTAAGAGTGACCACATGTTTGTGAAGGGATCCGTTTATTCTGTATAATTGTAACAGGATTTTGAATACGTATTTTACTTCATTGCATTAAAGAAGCGATGGATGAAGTGCAAATTGCAGCTTGAGAGGTTGGGTTCCATTATCATGAATACCAAAGATACTTTACACAGTAATACTTTCAGTGCAGCTCACTAGAAAAGAAACACACACAATGCACACACACACACACACACACACACACACACACACACACACACACACACACACACACACACACACATTCACATACAAACTCACTTGTACACACATATGCACACATACACACATAGACATGCATGCACGCATTCATGCATGCACACATGTAGGCACGCACACATGCATACTATACACCTTCTCTCTCTCTCTTCTCTCTCTCTCTCTCTCTCTTTCTCTCTCTCTCTCTGTCTGTCTGTCTCTCTCTCTCTCTCTCTCTCTCTCTCTCTCTCTCTCTCTCTCTCTCTCTGGGATGGGAGTAGAAGTGTCATGGTCCAAGAGTGTCTTGGCTGTTTATTATCTGTGTATGTGGAACAGGGTATCCTTGTCCATACTGGAGAAAAGGCTTATTCTTTACAACCGCATCAAAACATGGCCACAGCATGATCAAGATCATCATCGTCAAAAACGTGTGTCAGATTATGTGGCACTTTGTGTCAAACTCTAACGGTGAAACGAGTGTCAGTTTTCCATTCACATTTATACCTGAGACAAAAGGAGGTACAACAGCTCGAGACTGAAAAGGTGGTGTTGTTTTTAGGGTTATAGGATCACAGATTGTGGGTAGTTGAATTTGAACAGTCCAGCAAGTTGTAATGTTACTGTCACGACACCATCTCCCTTCCATCTATACAACGCCATTGAAAATGTTAATGACTCGTACATCTGCACTGTTTGTCCCAGGTAAAGAGTCAGGTGCACCAGATGTGGTGGTGAAAGCCCAGGTGTTGGCAGGAGGGCGTGGCAAAGGAACCTGGGACAGCGGGCTGAAGGGAGGAGTCAAACTGGTCTTTTCGTGAGTCTCAGCGTCTGTTTTATCCACCTTTACCCTCCTGATCCCTTATAATCCTCCCTGATAACTTTTGTTTCCAGAAACTAAAGAGCTGTGGGATTTTGACATAGCCGTATATTACTTTGTTTCCGAACACAAAAAGAGCTGTGACATAAGACACAACCATTTATTACATTGTTTCCAAAAATAGCGTTGTATGACTTGTGGCCTAATCATCTGTTACTTTATTTCCAAAGCCAGAAGAGCTGTATGACTTCTGACATAGCTTTATTACTTTATTGAAAAAAAAAAAAAAGAGCCATGGGACTTGTGACATAACCATTTATTATTTTGTTTTCAAAAACATAAAAGCAGTGCTACTTTGACATGACCAACTATTACATTTTCTTTTTCAAAACCAAAAGAGTTCTGTGACATGTGACATAACTATTTATTTATTTTTTTTTACAAGCCAAAGAGCTGTATGACTTTGACATAACCATATTTAACTTTGTTTCCAAAATCAAAAGAATCTGTGTGACTTTTGACATAACGTACACTTTTTTGTCTCCAAAACCAAGAGTTGTGTGACTTGTGACATAACGATTTAATACTTTGTTTCAAAGAACAAAAGAGCTGTGCTGCTTTGATAGAACCATATATTTGTTTCCAACCTGTGAAATCTCCATTCATTACTTTGCGTCTAGAAAAAAAAAAAAAAAAAAAAGCACAGTGACTTGTGACTTAAGGATGTATTACTTTGTTTCAAGAGACAAAAGAACCTATGCGACTTGTGACATAAACCATTTTTACTTTGTTTCCAAAAAATTGAAGAGCTCTGCAACTTGTTACGTTAGGATATGTTACTGAAATGAATTTTTACTCTTAGTTTTTGTATACTCCACAAACCCAAAAGGGAAAAAGGATTAGACAGTTTGAATATTTGGAGGGAGGTTGGGGAAGGGGGAACCTTTAGGAACAGGGAACCTTTAGGAACAGACAAAAGCTTGAATTACCTTCAGGTGTCTCATGCATACACTCACATTCTTACACACATCCACACACAAACGCACACGTACGCGGGCATGCCTGCATGTTTCAGATGAATGAGTTCCACACACACAGTAAATTTATGCTTCCTTGCTGTAAACCAGTATTGCGCACAAAGCTATCAGAGAGAACCTGCGTTCTTCTTGCACCTGAAATTGTAAGGATCATTGTGACTCTCCGTCTGAAATTTTTGAAGTCACTGGCATTTGTTGAGGGTCGTAAGTTGATATCATTTGTATGACATAAGTTCACTGCTAAGGAAATTCAACTAGGGAGGCGATCCATGTTGTTTATTTTTCTTTTGATATTTTCTAACAGTATGCACAAACTGTGTGCTTGAGAAGATCTCATTCTTAATAATGCACTTGCACAGTTTGGGAGAATTCCTGGTTTGTTGTACAGTTTTACAAGGAGTGGGTTTGTTTGTTTTTCTGTCCCACTCCTCTAGACATCATGGAAGGGTCTAGTGCATGCATTTTGAAAAGAGGAGAAACTAAGGCCCCTCGTGCAGAGTGGACATACTGCACATCAAAGAACTCAGAACAAAAAAAGGAAAAAGGGAGAAAGAAGTAAGGTGGAAAAAACTGATAAATGGAAACAAACAAAAAAAGCATTAAACTAATTTACAGCATGATCATAAATACAGTATGGTTTGTTAGACAGTTGTTTTGATCATTTACAGTTCCCCTTGCTTTTGTCAGTGATGGGGGGCAGAGTTGTAGATATGCAGACGAATTTCCATAATTATGGTGTATGGATAGTCGGGCTCCACCCCCCCCCCACCCCCAAATTTCAGAAAATATTATAATTACAATGGTGTGTGTGTGTGTGTGTGTAATGAAAAGCACATGTCTGTGGTCAGAAATACTTTGAATCATTTTTTATATAACAAACTTTTTTCTTGGTTTGGTTTTTTGGTTTTAAAACATCAAACATGTCCATATGATTTGTACTCATGTAAAGACAAGTTTAGCAAATATCTACATGATTCCCAAGATTTGCTAAATGGCCCTTTATCGTTCATTATCGTCGCACCAATTACCAGAACTATGCACCCTGGGAGACTTTGAAAAAGGGACTAGGCTTACTGGGGGACACTGTCTGGTTGCAGGGCTGAAGAGGCTCAGGATATAGCGCGGGGAAAATGCTGAACCACAAAGCTGTTTACAAAGCAGACAGGGAAAGATGGCCGCATTTGCCAGAAAGTGATGATAGCTGAGCGCCTGTACTCACGGCGTGTGAATTCTACTTTGCCATCACTATGGAACGCAGTTTTGGGGTAAGTACTTGCGCTGACTTGGATGCCTCTTGAAAGGACCCCCCCCCCCCCCCCCCCCCCCCCCCCATCCCCCGTTGTTTCACTACCATCACCCCCTCCTCTTTTCCCTCACCCTTCCCCCCTACACCAGACCTCATGTCCTCAACTTCTATTTCAGGTTAGTGCCTTTCTTGTTATTTTCTCAGTAACATATTTGTTACATGAGAAAAATTTATAATTCATGAATTAGAAGACATAGTAAACCTCTCACTTCACTGTGCCATGGTCATGAGGCGAAGGGACTTAAATCTTTAACAACCTCCAGAAAAAGACTCAGGTTTGTGAAAGGCAACCAGTGATATACACAAAAAAGATGCCATTATTGAGGCACATTATAACTGTAGATTGGAAAGTACTGAAATTACTGTTTCATGACTCAATGTGCTTTTGAAATTTGTGCTGTTGTTTGGAATATTGTAGTTTTGTTTGTTTGTTTTCCAAATCAGTTTACAATCAGAATTCTAGAAATCCAGAATATTAGGAGTGCAATCTCTTTTGAAGATAGGTAAAGCATCACAGTTCATAATTTAAAGAATATTGGAGGGGGAAGGGGGGGGGGGTTGAATCTGAAATCAATGAAAAAAAAGGGGAGACTACCAATAACCTTTGGTTTTATGTTTATGAGCCTCTGAAAGATGTTAATGTTATCATTATGAGACTTGCAAGTAGATTTGTTCATAGCATGCAGATTTTTTCATGCTTCAGTTTGTATATTATGAACAGAGACTTAATGCGTTTAGTGTGCCAGCCAGAATTCTTGAGTTTTTGTAAATGTTTGAATTGAGTTTCTTTACAGGCTGAGGCCCATGATGTAAGTATGTCTTTTGGTGTTCATCACCTTTCGCAAGATCACCACAGTTTACACAAAGGACAAAAGGGGTAGCAGCAGTGAAGGAGTGGGGATGGGGTGGCAGGGGAAGGAGGGCTGATTAGGAATGATTAGGAGAAGCAAGGCTTCAGAGGTACAGAGAAAACCAGTGTGTTCATCTGGTTATGTGAAATAATCGTTGACATTTTCTTCTCTTTAATAGGTGCAGTTTGTGTTTAGTGGTTTTTATTTCGTCTTGTTTTCAAAGATGACTGTTGTTTACATGCTGTCTTTATTTATCAGATCATAGAAATTTTTTTGTTATAAAATGAATATATTTAAATAGCAATTACGCAAATGCAGTTCAGGACGCTTCTGAAGAAGTCAAGCCACGTCGTTTTACGGTCCAGCTGATAACAAAAGCCACCCCAGGGCTGTACTTCCTGAGAAGTGCCAGTGGGTATTAAAATTAAGAAAAAAAACACCAAAAGAAAGAAAAAACATGCCGTAATTCAAATAACTGTACATACACACTCAAAATTGATTTAAGCACCTCTGCACATGCTTGGAAATATGTGTATGTATGCAGACAGAGTTAGAAAAGGCATTCACAAAGGATATTGTTAATTGGTAGATATTCAGTGTGATGTACATAGGCTGTGTTTGAACAAGTACATGTATTAATAGTGACTACTGTTCAGCGTGGTGCTGTCTGTGTTCTTGTTTGTTGCTGTTACTGTACATTTTACTTGCAGTCGTTTTCAAAATAGTTGAGCAGCAGTGAAGGATTTTTTTTTATCATTTTCACAATTTGCAAGGTATTTGTCATTTTTTTAGATTGGTTTTGATGGTCACTTTTATGATCCTGTAGTTTTGTAGGAGTCTGTGTTTTTATTTTTCATTGTTTTTTATTGCCAATTTAGTTCACACACTGCAAGTTTTTCTTTTCTTCCTTTTCTTTTTTGCCTTCTCTCTCACTCTCTTTCTCTTTCTCTCTGTCTCTGTCTGTCTGTCTGTCTCTCTCTCTCTCTCTCTCTCTCTCTCTCTCTCTCTCTCTCTCTCTCTCTCTCTCTATCTCTCCATCTCTTTCTGTCTTGGTCTAAGTCTCTGTCTCTGTCTGCCTGTCTGTCTGTCTGTCTTCTGTCTGCTGTCTGTATCTCTCCTCCTCTCTCTCTCTCTCTCTCTCTCTCTCTCTCTCTCTCTCTCTCTCTCTCTCTCTCTCTCTCTTTCTCTCATTGTCTGTCTGTCTGTCTTCCTGTGTCTTTCTTATGATTCATTCAGTTCCTATGACTTTTCTTTCATGTCCAGGATCACAAAGATTTTTTTGTCAGAAATCCAGTGGCTGTGTACTCAGTATTCTAGTGGTAATTGTTCTCTGTATTCTAGAGGCAGTGTGTTCTTTGTATTCAATTTGCAATGTGTTGCCTGTGTTTCAGTGATAATGTGTTCCCTTTATTCCAGAGGAAAATTGATCCCTGTATTCCAGTGGCAATGTGTTCCCTCTATACCAGTGGCAATGTGTTCCCTGTATTCCAGTGGCAGTGTGTTCCCTGTATTCCAGTGGCAATGTCCTGTATCCTTCCGTGTATTCCAGTGGCAATGTGTTCACTGCATTCCAGTGGCAATGTGTTCCCTGTATTCCAGTGGCAATGTCTTCCCTGTATTCCAGTGGCAAATGTGTTCACTGTATTCCAGTGGCAATGTGTTCCCTGTATTACAGTGGCAATGTGTTTGCTGTATTCCAGTGGCAATGTGTTCCCTGTATTTCAGTGGCAATGTGTTCGCTGTATTCCAGTGGCAATGTGTTCCCTGTATTCCAGTGGCAATGTGTTCCCTGTATTCCAGTGGCAATATGTTCGCTGTATTCCAGTGGCAATGTGTTCCCTGTATTCCAGTGGCAATGTGTTCCCTGTACTCCAGTGGCAGTGTGTTCCCTCTATACCAGTGTCTGTGTTACCTGTATTCCAGTGGCAGTGTGTTCACTGTATTCCAGTGGCAATATGTTCACTGTATTCCAGTGGCAATATGTTCACTGTATTCCAGTGGCAATATGTTCACTACTGTATTCCAGTGGCAATGTGTTCCTTGTATTCCAGTGGCAATGTGTTCCCTGTACTCCAGTGCCAATGTGTTCACTATACTCCAATGGCTATGTGTTTGCTGTATTCAAGTGGCAGTGTGTTCCCTGCATTCCAGTGATAATGTGTTTGCTATACTCCAGTGGCAGTGTGTTCGCTGTATTCCATTTGCAATGTCTTCGCTGTATTCCAGTGGCAATGTGTGTTGCTGTATTCCAGTGGCAATGTGTTTCCTGTATTCCAGTGGCAATGTGTTCCCTAAATTCCAGTAGCAATGTGTTCCCAGCATTCCAGTGGCAGTGTGTTCCCTGTATTCAAGAAGCAATGTGTTCCCTATGTTCAAGTGGCAGTGTGTTCCCTGTATTCAAGAAGCAATGTGTTCCCTATGTTCAAGTGGCAGTGTGTTCCCTGTATTCCAGAAGCAATGTGTTCCCTATGTTCAAGTGGCAGTGTGTTCCCTGTATTCCAGAAGCAATATGTTCCCTATGTTCAAGTGGCAGTGTGTTCCCTGTATTCCAGAAGCAATGTGTTCCCTATGTTCAAGTGGCAGTGTGTTCCCTGTATTCCAGAAGCAATATGTTCCTTGCATTCCAGTGGCAGTGTGTTCCCTGTATTCAAGTGGCAGTGTGTTCCCTGTATTCAAGTGGCAGTGTGTTCCCTGTATTCCAGTAGCAGTATGTTCCAGTGGCAGTGTGTTCCCTATGTTCAAGTGGCAGTGTGTTCCCTGTATTCCAGTAGCAGTATGTTCCAGTGGCAGTGTGTCCCTGTATTCAAGTGGCAGTGTGTTCCCTGTATTCCAGTAGCAGTATGTTCCAGTGGCAGTGTGTTCCCTATGTTCAAGTGGCAGTGTGTTCCCTGTATTCCAGTAGCAGTATGTTCCAGTGGCAGTGTGTTCCCTATGTTCAAGTGGCAGTGTGTTCCCTGTATTCCAGTAGCAGTATGTTCCAGTGGCAGTGTGTTCCCTATGTTCAAGTGGCAGTGTGTTCCCTATGTTCCAGTGGCAGTGTGTTCCCTATGTTCAAGTGGCAGTGTGTTCCCTGTATTCCAGTAGCAGTATGTTCCAGTGGCAGTGTGTTCTCTGTATTCTAGTAGCAATACGTTCCCTATGTTCCAGTGGCTGTGTTTCCTGTATTCCAGCAGATGTGTTCTGTGTGTTCCAGCGGCAATGTATTCACTGTATTCTGGTGGCAGTGTGTGTTTGCTGTATTCCGGTGGCAATGTCTTCGCTGTATTCCAGTGGCAATGTGTTTGCTGTATTCCGGTGGCAGTGTGTTTGCTGTATTCTGGTGGCAGTGTGTTTGCTGTATTCCGGTGGCAATGTGTTTGCTGTATTCCGGTGGTGTGTTTGCAGTGTGTTTGCTGTATTCCGGTGGCAGTGTGTTTGCTGTATTCCGGTGGCAGTGTGTTTGCTGTATTCTGGTGGCAGTGTGTTCCCTGTACTCCAGTGGCAATGTGTTCCCTGTACTCCAGTGGCAATGTGTTCCCTGTACTCCAGTGGCAGTGTGTTCCCTGTACTTCAGTGGCAATGTGTGTCCCTGTACTCCAGTGGCAGTGTGTTCCCTGTACCTGTTCCCTTCAGTGGCAGTGTGTTCCCCCTGTACTCCAGTGGCAGTGTGTTCCCTGTACTCCAGTGGCAATGTGTTCCCTGTACTTCAGTGGCAATGTGTTCCCTGTACTCCAGTGGCAATGTGTTCCCTGTACTTCAGTGGCATGTGTTCCCTGTACTCCAGTGGCAGTGTGTTCCCTGTACTCCAGTGGCAATGTGTTCCCTGTACTTCAGTGGCAATGTGTTCCCTGTACTCCAGTGGCAATGTGTTCCCTGTACTTCAGTGGCAATGTGTTCCCTGTACTCCAGTGGCAGTGTGTTCCCTGTACTCCAGTGGCAATGTGTTCCCTGTACTCCAGAGGCAGTGTGTATGCTATCGGTTTGTGCAGGGCCCTGTGTTGGTGGGCAGTTCTCAGGGAGGTGTCAACATTGAGGAAGTGGCGGCAGAGAACCCCAATGCCATTATCAAGGAGCCAGTGGACATCATGAACGGTATCACCAAGGAGCAAGCGCGCTCCACGTTGCCCAGGAGATGGGCTTCAGCGAAGGATCTGTGGAAAAAGGTGTGCTACGGTCACAATGGCGGTGATGGGGGCAGCAGGGTCAAGGGAGGTGGGGGGGAGTGGGATTATATGCAGTAGAACCTCTTAAGTATGATGTCTGTAAATACCTTACCACCTCCCAGACCACCCACCCTCTTTTTTCATAAAATATGATCGCTAATGTATTTTGATTGTGATGTAAATCTGGAATAGTCAAAAAAAAAATCTCAGAAATGCATATCTTAAGAGAGGAAAGAATAACTGTGGAGCTCTTTTTTATGTTTCTCTTGATTAAAAAAAAAAAAGATTCTCTTATGACTGTATAATCTAAAGTGTTTTCTAATCTTAACATTTTAATCACATCTGTTGACCCTTCAGTTGTTGGTTGAATTTATTCCACTTAGTTATTGTGCCTTGTCAGTCTTTGTTTGATGCCAATGTGATTATATGTCTCATCTACTGTGATAGTAGATTTACCAAGCATTGTCTGTGCAAGATCATAGCTGTCCTAACTCCACATACATCAGTAAAGCTTTGTACTTATCCAGCTGTACCTTATACGACATGATGCAAACTACTCGGGGGGGGGGGGGGGGAACCAGACTAGGAATATATATTTGCCAAAGCATTGCTACAGAGAGAAAGCTTGACCTTTAACCTGATGATGTGGAATGCGTATGGGTACAGGTCAAATCCTTCATATCAGCTTCTCTACTGGTTTCAGACCAGTGTAGGTATTCTGCTGCCACTTTTCCTTGGTATGATGAGTTTGTTCTGATGATGGATGATGTGTATTAGAGCTAGCACAATGTCGTTCTTGTTGATTTTGATATTGACTCGTGAAATAGCGCCTGACTTAGGGTGCAGTCACCTCTTTCTTCAACTTATATCAGTTCATTCATAGTCAGCCAGAGTCACCATGGTGTTCCATTATTAGATCATTTTATGTGTACATGACAAAGATATGGCATCCAGTGTAGCAGTGTGTACGTGGTCTTGTAAAGTTGCAAAACAGACAAAGGTTACACAACTTAACATTGTTCCATCAAAAAATTTCAATAAGGACTGTTTCTTCTACTTATGAAAGTTTTGCTCCTTTCTGTAGTGTCCTGAATATAAGAAACTGATGTCAGCTAACCAGAATACAGCATCGTTATCAGCGAATTTACAGACAAAAAATTAGATTCCAATGTACTGTGGTCTTCTGACACTTCCAATGACTATTTCCTACAGTAGGCTGATTCATGACCGGAAGATGTCAGTATCCTGTCATCTGATGGATACAAGACTCCAGCCTCTTTTCAGCCGTTTTGTCACAGATGATGACAAGCTGCAGCTTCATTAGCCGTTCACGGCTTTTATTGATCAAAAACGAAACAGTTGAAAGCTATGGGCCCAAGTAATTTGCATGCATTGCATCTACCCATAAAATCATCTTACCAGACATAGTAGACTCTCTGACATATGATTACAGCATATGTGTAATGAGCAAAATGTTGTCCCGTCTGATCTGAAATCTGCAAAGTTGATTTCATCAAGAAATCAAGAGATCTCACAGATCAGAACATTTTGACCAGGAGACTGGAAGACTAAGCACTGCCCAAAATCTTAATCCTTGAGTAAGAAAGGTTTTTTTTTTTTAGCCCCGACTCAATGTCTCTGTCTCTCTCTCCTCTCTCTCTCTCTCTCTCTCTCTCTCTCTCTCTCTCTCTCTCTCTCTCTCTCTCTCTCCACCCTACCCATCCCCCCTTCCCCCTGGTTCTTCAACTCCGTCCTGAAATCTGTTTTTGTTTCAAAACCCTATATTCATTTCTTCCTCTCAGTAATTAGAAATATTTCTCTGAAATCTCTGGAGTGGTTGATCGGTCTGTTGATCTTGATATACTTTCAAGTCATCTCAGAAGTGTTCATTGATTTGAAAGGCCTGTACTGATTGTAAATCTTGTATTGTGTGTCGAGTAGGCAGCGGAGGACATCATCAAACTGTACAACAATGTGTTCTTGAAACATGATGCCACCATGGTGGAGATCAACCCTATGTCGGAGGACAACACTGGTGAAGGTGAGCATGAATTTCTGCTGCAGTTTATGTACAGCTGCGCTGTTCACAACCAAAACCAAACCTGGAAGCAACCGAAGCATACACTAAGCTTCTGTTGTGATTTATGATTGTGATTTAATATACTTATATAGTGTCTGTCCTCTGTTTGAGACCAAGCATGAAGCATCTTACAGTCCACACATTCTATTATGCAGCATGCAGCCTACGTAAATAGAGCCGACTGAAGAGCTGTGTACTGGTGCTACATCCAGTCGTTTCTCGTGTCATTCAGTCTGTCAGTCAGTCAGTTTTCATTCTTGTGTTTTCATTCTTTCTGTGTATGCTATGGGTGTACTTGTCCATACCAGCAGCCAACCTGGCCTTCTCTTCTGAAAGTTGATGATGAGATTTTACATGTGTGTAAGACGTTATGAGTGTGTTGGTTTATAGTCTTCATTTGAAAGATTTGGGGGAAGTAGCATCAGAAATGACATAAATTCCAGGAGAAAAAACCAGGCTCACCACCAAATCAGGAGTGTGGCACTCTGCTGACTGAGATGTTCGAGCCTCCTTTGACAGTAATACTCAGACTTCTTCACTACCACTGCAACTTTTGTATAGTAGACTTGATTGCCACAGAGCTGAATCGGATCAATTTTTATTTTCTTCCATCTATGTGGTGAGTTATGCCAAGATATTCACTGGCAGGTCTTCAGACATCATTGTTTTACAGATGTGAAGACGGTCTTCACTGGATGAGATGTTCAGTGAGAGTACCTTCATCCCTTTCTACTGTTTTGATGGAAATGGCAGGTTGGGTCAGTGTTCTGCACAAATGAAAATCCAAATAGGTACCACCGATTTCTTGTGAAACATACTCCGCTTCATATATCTAATTGGGTGTGTTTCTGTCTTTTATTCCGGGTGCCTGGTGTAGTGTACTGTATGGATGCCAAGATCAGCTTTGACGACAACTCAGCCTACCGACAGAAGGAAATCTTTGGGCTGCGAGACTGGTCACAGGAAGATGAGCGTGACCACAGGGCTGCAGAAGCTGACCTCAATTATATAGCACTTGATGGCAGTATTGGCTGTCTGGGTGAGTCACAGGGGCAGGAAGTTTGAGGCAAAAAGAGATGGAGGGGTGGGGGGGGGGGAGTGGAGTGGAAGAGAAAAGACAGTACAGACCGAGAGAGAGATGGAATCAGAAAAATAAAAAACAGAGAGACAATAAAAGATCAGAGAAATATTCAGAAAAATTTGGAATTTTTAATAGAGAGAAAGAGAGAGTGAATGAGAGTGAGAGAAAGAGAAAGAAAGACATGGAATCAGAAAAAAAACAGAAAGAGGGAGACAAGAAATGATCAGAGAATTGTTCAGAAAAATTGGAGACAAATGATGATAAAAACTTTTTAAATTGACATTTATAATACAGGGAAAGAGAAAGTAATGACGACAAGAAGGATCAAGATAATGTTTAGAATTGTGAGAAAAGATCAGGGTGAATGAAAATTGAAAAAAAGAAACAAATATTCGAATTAAAAGAATGAGGATAAAGAAACAATGAATGAAGAGAGTTTGACCATAGAATAGCGCTTAAGTCAAAGTCATGGAAAAAGAAAAGAAGAATCAAAGTCCCAGCTGTTTTGTTACTCCTGTAGTGTTTTGCTCCGTGCTGCTTACTGTCATTTTCATCTGAGTGTAGTATAGTTCCCTGAACTGAATTTGTTTTTGATAAGAAATTGGTCATTAAAATCAGGCTGTTTTCTATCACTGTGTGTGTGTGTGTGTGTATGTATGTGTGTGTGTGTGTGTGTGTGTGTGTGTGTGTGTGTGTGTGTGTGTGTGTGTGTGTGTGTGTGTGTGTGTGTGTGTGTGTGTGTGTGTGTGTGTGTGTGTGTGTGTGTGTGTGTGTGTGTGTGTGTGAGTGTGTGTGTGTGTGTGTGTGTGTGTGTGTGTGTGTGTGTGTGTGTGTGTGTGTGTGTGTGTGTGTGTGTGTGTGTGTGTGTGTGTGTGTGTGTGTGTGTGTGTGTGTGTGTGTGTGTGTGTGTGTGTGTGTGTGTGTGTGTGTGTGTGTGTGTGTGTGTGTGTGTGTGTGTGTGTGTGTGTGTGTGTGTGTGTGTGTGTGTGTGTGTGTGTGTGTGTGTGTGTGTGTGTGTGTGTGTGTGTGTGTGTGTGTGTGTGTGTGTGTGTGTGTGTGTGTGTGTGTGTGTGTGTGTGTGTGTGTGTGTGTGTGTGTGTGTGTGTGTGTGTGTGTGTGTGTGTGTGTGTGTGTGTGTGTGTGTGAGTGTGTGTGTGAGTGTGTGTGTGTGTGAGTGTGTATGTGTGTGTGTGTGTGTGTGTGTGTGTGTGTGTGAGTGTGTGTGTGTGTGTGTGTGTGTGTGTGTGTGTGTGTGTGTGTGTGTGTGCGTGCAGTCAATGGCGCTGGGCTAGCCATGGCCACAATGGGACATCATCAAGCTTCATGGTGGCTCCCCCGCCAACTCCTGGACGTGGGAGGCGGCGCGACCGCACAGCAAGTGACTGAGGCTTTCCGTCTGATCACCTCTGACAGCAAGGTAGGCAGGGGACACGTGCTTAGCATGCTGTACTCACCTTGTGTGTGTCAGTACAGTGGGATCCTGTTGGCAACAGTCTTCAGCACATGATAACGTGGTGTATGCAGGTTTGCCTGCACTGTTTAACTCAAAGATGTAAAAACAATCTGGTACAGCGGTTAGTCTTCACCACTGAACATCGCCAAAGTGACTGCAGGCAGAATGAGGGGAGATGCTGATGTGAGACATAATGAATTTGGGGTGAATAAATCCTTTGAGAAGATACAACGGTGAAAAGATGTAAATATGTTAATCTTGATTGGTCTTCATTGACCAAGCTTGTTGGCACCGATTTATTCTAGTCACCAAGTACGATGCTCCAGCTTTGTATGTTACAATAATTTTCAAGTAAATGATGTGAAAGCCTCCAGTTGTAATGTTTTCTGTAGTTTTCTTTCCCATTTAAGTTTCAGTGGTTTTTTGGTTTTGTTTTTTTTATGGTCAGTAACATTCTTTCTAAACCAGTATTTAGGACCTGACCACAAACATGCCATATGTTTTCAGAACAATTTGAAGCATCCACAGGTAAATCTTATATGTAATGGACTTTTCTTGAGTGCAACAGTCACTATTGCAGATTCTGAAGTTGCTGAAATGTATTCAGCTAGCTTTTCAAGATGTTCATTTTTCTGTGTTGCTCTCTTCAGTTGTCTTGTTAATTCAGTGCTCCCACTCTGTTGCTTTTAGGGAGCAGCATACCCCCCTGAAAAATGTTTCATCCTTGTAAAGGATGTAAAGATAAGATAACCCCAGACTTGCAGTTGAAGATTTTTTTTTTCCCCCAAACACCTGTATACGTATCAAACACAAAAATGCATATTTCATAGATGTATGCTTTATGGTGAAGTTGTTATTGTATATGCAAACATTATTAATATTAGTGGGGTTTTTTTCTGTTGTCTTTCTTTTGGTATACTAATACTAGTGTAGTTTCAAGTGCTTCTAGGAAGGTGTTAAGCTCCCTTTTCATGTTGTAAATGAAATTGTAGAACATAAATAAGTAACCTTTGGATCTACATTTGATGGCTGTCCCCAAACTGTCACTTTATTCACCTGCAGTTGGCAGGAGGTTTGGCTTTGTCACCCCTCCCCACCCTGTTAACCCCCTTCATCCCTCTCACCCTGCACTCATCTTTTCCCCTACTTCTAGGTTTTATTTGGCACTATTTTCATGACATGTTTCTTCAGTTCTAGTCCTCAGACACAGTGTGTGCTATAGACTTTCTGCAAGAGAACAGCAGCAGCCCTTGCTGACTGTTTAATGTCCTGTAGTGACTAATGCTTTTGGACCTAGCAGTGGAAGTTGGGTCAGCTGCCACACAGTTCAGCAGATCCACTTGCCCACATGGTTTTCTGGCATATTCCTACAGTCAAGATGTTTTGTAGGTTTACTCATGAAATGTACCTTTTTTTTTTTCTTTAATGATATGATAGATCGTGATTTTGTGACAGCACCGTTGGTTGATGAGGAAGCTCTTAGCTTGATTGAAATGGAAATGCTTGTTTCACCATCTTGTGTATGTGTGTACATGTTTATGTGTGTGTGTGTATGTGTGTGCATGTTGATAAGTGTGTGTGGGGGGTGTGGGGTGTGGATTCTCTTGAAATAACTGCATTCAATATTGATGACTCATGCACAGCAAAACATTTGTCATGTCAAAATGCTGTTTGTTGTATTCTGCTGAAGAGAATGCATTTCAAATAGAATGTTGCCAAGTTGGGTCAGTTTTCAAGCTCTTATATCAGAGTCTCAGTCTCAGAGTGGACACATTCGATATTGATATCACTGTACTTACTGGCAAACATTTTGTTGAATGTTTCAACCCTTTGTCTGACATTTTAAAAATGTATTTGGTGATGTCGTTGCATGCATGAAGCGCAAACATATATTGGGAGCCTGGTTAATCCCTGGGATTGGTGGAGCTGGCATACATACATGGGCACATCTTGAATACCTGCTTTCTCACATGTATACACACTCCATGATGAATGCCTGGACAGGTACTAGCTTGCCCACACACATAAACACACACACATACATGCTCACAAGTATACACAAACGCACATACACACACAGCCTCACACGCACACACACTCACATACGCACACACACACACACACGCATACACACGCACACACACACACACACACACACACACACACACACACACACACACACACACACACACACACATGGTACACTGATGACCTCTGTGCTCTTGCACAAAACACTGTCCCCCATCTCTCCACACTCACAAGCACACACACTGACACAATCACTCACCTTACTAACTTCTGCATGAACACCCATGTTTACAGACATTGCCTTCAGATCAAAAAAAGATTCAGTAAAATGCATTTCATCTTGTTCTCAATTGTAATGAAAAGGAATAGTAATAAGCATCAGTAAAAGGGAACAAACATGTAAAAGCGAGAACAAAACGGGACAAAGGTAGGCTGACTGTGAGTGTGACTCAAGTTTCACATCCCACAGGTTTGCTTGCTCGATCAAATATTGATCAGTTCATCACCAAAGAACTGATGAATGAAAAGAAAGAATCCAAAGGTTGTGATTTTCATGGAAAATTTGAGGCCAAAATGCTGAGAATTTTGATGGTCAAATGGCATGTTGAATGTGGCATCCCATCTCCACCTGATCACTCTCCTCACTACTGTAGCTGAAATCAGTATCCATGAATGAAGTTATTGATGCTTGGGATCTGATCTTAAGTTTGAGAGCTCCAGAAATATGAGCTCTTGCAGGTCAGCATCTATATTTTGCTCACTTTCTTTTATGTTTAAATTAGTTTAAAAAGAAAATCTGTGAAAAAGCCTCAAGACATTACAATCTCTCAGTGTTTGTCAAGCGGCAGCCATTTTGACCCAGCATGCAGTAATCTAACACTTTCTGACAGAAAATATGTTTGAAAACTGGAAATGCAGGTTGTTGGACCCAGCGGATCAATATTCTAATGAATGGAGAGCCAAGTAATAGTTGTTTTTTTTTTATACAAGAACAGTAAGTATAAACAATAAGAGAGATCTGTGACTTATTTGATGGCAACCAGTTGACAGTATACAAAGAGTAGCATGACTGTTGTCACAACAACCAGTGTAGGGGTCAATATGCATTTCATTTTACTGTCAGTTGTAGCACCAAAGCACTTGGCAGCTCTGATTGTTTCCCCATCACACCAAAATGAAATAAACTACAAAATATCTTATTGCTTGCTTATTATTAAACACTTGACATTTTGTGGATAAAATTACATTAACCACAATTTTCTCGTTGTCTGCAAATGATTCAAATCATTTAAAGAAAAAAAGACTTAAAGATTATGGTATTGCACACTTTCATGTAATACCTTCAGGGAATGCCCATTTCTGCACCACGTCAATTAATCAACAGTACACAGCTGACCATACAAGAGGATAGGAGGGCTAGAAATAAAGAAGTTCTCCTCTAGAGAGCACAAAAAACTTATTGCATAGTTTTGTATTAAGTTGGTATTAAGAATGAGATGTAGTTCACACAATGTCAGCATTCAAAATTATTTATGTTTCCAAGCACACAGTCACATTTACATGATAAATGAAGCTGCAACTATGACAGAAGAAGAAAAAAGAACACTTTAAATCTTTTTTACTTCTCTTTAATTTGACAATACATTTGATTCAGTCCATCAGTGGTTGTATGTGTGTGTTCATATGTTCTTAAATTAAACATGTTTTTCACTTAAAATGATTTTCAGCGAAATTTTACATGTTTGCTTATGCATTTGTTATGTTTGAGCATGCATAGATAATTTTGATTTCTCAGGTCAATGCGATCTTGGTGAACATTTTTGGCGGCATTATGCGCTGTGATATCATCGCCCAAGGCATTGTGGCAGCAGCAGCAGAACTAGACATGAAAATACCCATCGTCGTCCGACTACAAGGTCTGTTACTGTGGGGTCACACAGGACTGAAACTATTGCAACAATGTCTGATTTTTAGAAATTCCACATATGTACTTAGCATTTTATATCTTTGGTAAATATCTTTGGAGCTGATGCGGTATAGCATGCGATGAAAATTTAAAAAGCAGCACACACACTTACATGTATGCATACTCAGACCTGTGCACGCTTACACACACACACACACACACACACACACACACACACACACACACACACACACACATATACACATATGAGTCCAGATATATATATACACAGATATTGATGGACCTGAAGGCATATAGAGTTATAGTGTATTTTGCCTCTGAAATTCTTTACTGTTTCGTTTAATGACTGGTAATAGAAATGTAAATTGGGGTGTGGGGTGTTCTTTGATGACTGCTAGAAGAAATGTAACTTGGGGTGTGGGGTGTTCCCTGTGCTGTTGGCAGGCACCAGGGTGGACGACGCCAAAGCCATCATTGCCTCCAGCGGCATGAAGATACTGGCCTGTGATAATTTGGATGAGGCTGCACAAAATGGTAAAACTCTGTCTGCACCTGAAGTGGTGTATGATGGTGTCCACAATGTCTGTGTGACTGCCTGTTTTGTTTCTTATGTTTGTGCATGTGATGCCAGTGTGACGGGGCCTGTAGTGTTTGTGCCTTAATGCTTGTGGGGTGGTGCCTGTAATGACATCGTTTGTGCCTGAACCTGTAATATCCGTGTGATTGTGCCTCTACCTGTAATGTCTGTGTGATTGTGTCTGTACCGTGTGATTGTGTCTGTACCTGCAATGTCTGTGATTGTGCCGGTACCTGTAATTTCTGTGTGAGTGTCTGTAATGTCCGTTTGATTGTGTCTGTAACGTCTGTGTGATTGTGCATATATTGTCTGTGTGATTGTATTTGTAATGTCTGTGCAATTGTGTGTGTACTGTTTCTGTGATTGTATCTGTAATGTGTATGTCATTGTGCATGTACTATCTGTGCGATTGTGCTTGTAATGTCTGTGTGATTGTGCTTGTACTGTCTGTGTGATTGTACTTATAATGTCTGGTTGAGTGCCCATGATATCTGTTTAATGGTGCCTGTAATGTCTGTGATTGTGCATAAATGTCTATGTAATGTCTGCATGATTGTGGTTGTAATGTCTGTGGAGTTTTGCCTGTCAAGTCTGTGGGATTGTACCAGCAATGTCTGTATGTAATGTCTGAAAGATTGTGGTTGTAATGTCTGTGGAATTATGACTCTAATATCTGTATGTAATGTCTGAATGATTGTGCCTGTAATGTCTGTTGGATTGTACCAGTAATGTCTGTGCATGATGTCAGAATAATGAGGCCTATAATCTCATGTGATTGTGCTTGTAATGTCAGTGATAGTGCATGTAATGTCCAAGAGATTGTGCCTGTAATGTCGGGGATAATGATTTGTAATGTCTGTGTGATGATGCCTGTTTATATCTGTGACAGTGTGCCTGAATGTCTGTGTGGTTGTGCCTGTAATGTCTGTGTGATTGTGCCTGTAATGTTTATGGGAAAATGTCTGTACTGCATGTGCAATTGTGTATGTGGGATAATGCCATATCTGTGTCCTGGTGCCAGTAATGTCTGTGTATAATGTCTGAAAGATTGTTTCTGTAATTTGTGTGATAATGCTTGTAGTGTCTGTGACTGTGCCTGTAATGTCTGCGGTATTGTACCTGTAATATCTGTGGGATTGTGCATGTAATGTCTGTCAGATTGTGGCAGCAATGTCTGTTTTAAGATGCCTGTAATGTCTGTATGATAATGCAAACTATGTCTGTACGATTGTACCTGAAATATCGGTGTAATTGTGCGTTTGATGTCTGTGTGATAGCGCCACTGATGACTGCGTGATAGTACCTGTAATGCCAGTGTTATTGTACTGAATGAGAGGCGTGATTTAGTGAGGTCACTGTCATTTAAATCGCAATACAATTGACTTATTGTAATTGGAAGTATTACACTATGGACTGAGTGTAATGAAAGTTGTATTTAAGTGGACTGACTGGAATCAAAATCATAATAGGATGGACTGAATCTTACAGGAAGCTTACACACAATGGACTGAGTGTAATGAAAGTTGTACTTCAGTGGACTCACTGGAATTACAAGTATGATACATTGGACCTAGTGTCAGGGAAGTTCAGTACTATGGAGTGAGTGTGATGAAAATCGTAATTTAGTAGACTGACAGGAACTGAAGGCATAAGACAAGGGACTGAATGTGATGGGGAGTGTATGACAGTGGACTGACCTGTGTTGCAGGTGGTGAAACTCTCAACCATCGTAGACCTGGCTCGAGCTGCGTCTGTCGATGTAAAATTTGAGTTGCCTTTGTAAGATAAACAATACACCTGAAAAACTCAATTTCAACACAGTACTCCCTTTATGTTAGTTCAGTAGCGCTGTAAACTTGGGCTTTCTGAAAGACTGTTTATTCCCTGTATGGATGTGCCCAGTTTTGAAAGTTTTTTGTTCTCTGAGTGGATGTCTGAAATGTTTGGAATGAAGAAGTGATGGTGTGACCGTGTAAGATTCTTTTTGTCGGAAATTTTCAGCTAGAAAGAATATGAACTTGCTGCCAGCAGATGGCTTCATGTTTATATGAGATTTTTTCACAGGTGTTGTATTTCGTGACTAGGAGATGAAGCTTTCCTGATGACTGATAAAGGATTTTGCTCTCATTTTGTGTACACACTCGCACACACGCACACACACACACACACACACACACACACATAATATATATATATGTGTCTTTAAACACATTTGCAGCAGCTGACCATTTTTTTAACACTCTCTCTCTCTCTTTCTCACTCTCTCTCTCTCTCTCTCATGGGCAGTGTATCTGTTCACCAGGAATACCAAAATGATCACAGTGTCATCTGGAAATTGAGGAGTTTTTTTTTTTTTGTAAATGGATAACTATCAGAAGGATGCGGTCTTTGACATAGTATTTTATTGCTCACAGTGTGCCAGAATGCAACCAGGTTGAATGTGTAAATATGTTGAGGTGTGTGGCCAGGGTGTACTTTGGTAAGCAAAACACCAGATCTGTGCTGATTTCAAAGAATCATGTCCCAAAGTTTTAGCAGGAGATGAATTATTTCATAAAGCAGTTGACTGCCATGAAAAATTCTTGATCTACAAGGCTTGTGTACACCATCCGCATGAGGAAGCAAATCGCTGGTGGGGAGAGCTTTTTGCCTCCCACCCCACCTCCCCTACCACCCCACCTCCTCCTCCCCCCCCTTCCCCTACTCACCACCTTCGCTCTTATATCTGTAATATGTCTTTATGGAAGTTTTTTGAGAGTGAAAGAGATCATTTGCTTTAATAGTCTTACTGTTACATCACTCTGGAATATTGAGTGTTATCAAGAATGAAAGAAATCATTTTGCTCTATTAGTCCCAACTACTGAAATAGAATATCATCATATACAATGTTTTGGTAAAGTTTATTTGGTGTACCAGTGATAGTCTCTGCAGTTGACATTTTGTTCACAATCGCGTATTATGTTTTGTTTTGGATTACATGTTAATCATGGAAATCAAGAGTATTTTGCACTTTTCTTTTTTTTCCTGTTCTTTCCTTTTATTTATTTTTTTTGTTACGTTTGTGTCCCCTCTGTTTTTAATTGTTTTATGTAAGCTTTTAGTGAATATATTCTTGGAAAAATCTGGAAAGTGATTGATGATATTCCATCAGTCTATGGTACATTTTTGTTGTTGCTGTTGTTTTCTTCTTCATTCAGTGGATTGTAAAAAGTTGAGAAGAAATACATTATCTCATTGTTTCTTTTGATAAAGTATGGGAGTGAGAAAGTGATTTTTTTTTGTTTTTCATTGTTCATAAAATTTGCATGCAATCTCTAGCAAAGAT
>JADBJO010006290.1:7500-22500 GCA_016801955.1 Conus betulinus | reverse complement strand
AACTTTACACTACAGACATTTATCTTATAAAATGTTTGTCTAAATATCAGTCTGTTCAAACAATAGATTCTTCCTGTGAAGAAATATGAAACTGGGATGCCTGGATGTATGGACATCAAAATAAGGAATTGGATCTGTGTGTGTGTGTGTGTGTGTGTGTGTGTGTGTGTGTGTGTCCTAATGCGCACTCTCCCCCCATTTGCAAGGTTTAGTGTACTTATATTTTCTACGATGTGAAAATTATGATTGTAACCAGATTCTTGTTCACGATAACCAGCCACGGTGACTGATTCAGTGATAATTGCTTTCCATTACACTGTACCGACAAATCAGGCCTTGTTGTCAAATAATGAGGTGCACATCACTGCCAATTTTAGAAATCACATCTGGCTTCCTTGTGACTCATTAATGGTGTATCGTAGATGATATTCTTAGTAACGCAAATGGACTGGGATCGATGATTGATAACGCCAGAAATTTCATTCTGATTTGCATTGTGCCATCATCATCGTCATTCTTGTCTGATGTTCTGCCAGGCTATGCACGGGCGAGCTGTGAGCTTCACAAGCCTCTCGTCCTGCCCAACCCAGACTCTTGTGCGCTGTTCCTGGACTGCAAGCCCACACCCAGTCGCCAGGCCGGACAGGAAAGGGAAGTGACGCACAATCACGTGCAAGAGTGCCCGTATCCAAGTCTGTTTTCTCCTGTCTTTGGCAGATGTGCTGACTTCCGGCAAGTGGAGCACCAGTGTCGCGGACGTCCTGTCCCCAAAGCTCCATGTGAGTTGGTCCCAGAGTTTTGACATGTAGTGTCCTGTCAAAAACAACAACAGAGATTAAGAGATGCTGTGAAATAAGGAGAGAAAGACCACACACACACACACGCACGCACGCACGCACGCACGCACGCACGCAAGCGCGCACGCACGCACGCACGCACGCATACAAGCGCGCGCGTGAGTGTGTTCATCCGATGGGTCGCAGAATTATCCTAAAGAGGTGACAGGCAACAGCAAAATTCACTTGGGTGTGCTTGGTAAAAATGAAATTTTGTGTATTCTTTATTGAATGAGGAAGGGTGGTGTGTCGCATGTGCGTGTGTTTGTGTGTGCGCTTGCATGCGTGTGTGTGTGAGTGTGTATGAAAAAGAGAAGCAAGCAGACGTTGAGAGGGGTTGAGAGGAAGGAGGGAGTGGTGAGGGTGAAGGTGAGAGGGGGAGGGGGGGCGAGAAAAAAAAAAAAAAACAACGGGAAGCAGAGTTCGCCTAGGCTCATACCTGATTTCTGTAGCTGACAACTGACTTCCTAAATCAGAGCCGCATTTATGTTGTGTAACTAAGAACAGCTGACATTCAAAATGTAAAGATAAGAAACGCAGAGCCAAGTCGTTGCAATGTCTTCTAGCTCCTCTCACCAGTATCGTCATGGTTTGCAGGCGACTATCTGCAGTACCGCCAGTTGACGTCATCGTCACGTGCCTGCCATCGACGTCATCCCAGCTGCGTGAACATGCGCGACGGATTCCATCCGGTGGCGCTGACTCGTCCATTCACACACTGTATGCAAAGCAGTGTTTCCGGGAGCGTACTGTTGATATCATTTCCTGTTCCGGCCAGCCGTCATCCCCTGTGTTTTCGAACGGAAACAGATCGTGCACGCGACGCGACACCTGTATGACGTGTCTTAGAGGTTTTGTTGTATTAATTTTAGACAACAGAAACAAACGGGTACAAGGTATATGTAAAATAAACTCAGAAAAAAATGGTCTTCCAGGTTTTTGGATTGTCATGGCTTGATATTCTTGCTTTTATGAAAGATATTTAGGGCTCTTTTCTTATTTTACCGAAATATAACATCCACACTAAAGAGTTGTGCTCATCCCACACAAGGAGAAGTTAAATAACGATTATAGCAATCCTGATAAGGATTACAGTGATAATGCTGTATATGATAAAGTCTGATGACAATGGTGATGATCATCATCCTAATACAAATAACACCAGTTTTACTGCGATATTTGAAAACGAAAAAGAAATATTCAAATGTATGCTGAGCGCGACACCAGCGTAAATCTCTGTCGAAACTGAGGATACTTGAACATTTGTAGCCCGTCAGAATTCAAAATAACCACAAACATAAAAGCACGTATGCAGATGTGTGGCTGTATGGTCAGGCTTATTCTGCCTATAGGCAACAAAATACTGGTGTATGTGTGAATAATAATGGAATCTTACAGTGCACAACATCCAGAAAAACTGCTGTATGAGAAGAAAATGAAGAAGTGTAAACAATGTACAGAAAATTCTACTTAACACATTATGTCAATGATTCATATATACACGCGAAATGCACTCAACAAAATATGCATACAGAGACAAAGATGCATACCAGAGACAAAAAAAAGATGCATACCAGATTTCTCTATTATAACACATACCTAGATACATGTTCAGCAGTCAGACTCGTCATACATGTGTAGAAGTTCACACTCTTTGAATGGACAAACCACACCTAGACCTATAGCCGAGAGAAAAGGCGAGTTTTAAGGCCAGACTTGAAAGAGGCAATGAAATCAGAAAGCCAGAGGTCGTCAGGAGTCTGCTCCATATTGTATATAATATGAATTTTAAAACACACACACACACACACACGCACACCTTTTTCAAACAATGACGCGAACGGCGTTCAGGTGTAACGTATGAAAAAAGGAACCACAGCTTTTGTAAAAGTGCAACATGCAGGTGGAGAAACATACAGCCAGCTGGGGTACATGCTTACAAATCATGAGTGTCTTCATGGCGCGGCGGCTACAAGTCTTACACGGAATAGTCGACTACTGCAGTTACACAGAGGTCATGTCAGTTTGAATGAGAATCAGAAAGGAGCGGATGGGTAAGCAATGTAGATGAAAGAACGCATGTTGTGGGACACACATGACAAGGAAAGAAAGAAGGCACCCAAAAAACACACACAAGAAAGGGAAAGAGTTAGAGGAATAACGGGAAAGAGCGGTATCTTGTCAAAGTACAAGTTTTGGTAACGTTTACACATTTTGTTATAGCAGTTTACCACTAGGCCTAACCCGAAATATCCCACTATCATCAGACTACAAACAAGCTTTTCGATCGCAACAAAAGAGGTTGGTATAAGAAAGCACACATCTTTCGCCTGTGTTATTTCTTGCTTTAAGTTCAGGTCAGTAATGCTGTATACAAAGTCAACGTGTACTGGAGGAACAGGTATCATTGCTCACGGTCAAGTACAAAGAAATCTAGACATCTTTCTGGTTTGCTACAACAGCAAGTCTCCACGTTGTTAAAGATGCAAAGCCTCGACAGATAGAATCTTTGACTTCGTAGCTGGAGGTGACGGAAGCCAATCTGAAACATCGGTGGCTTGACATGAAGTGAACGATCGCCTGTCTCTGTCAGTCCGCATTATCACCTCATCAAAGGCCCCGTCAGCCGCCGCCACTTTTCTCTTTTTTTCTTTTTTTTTCTTTTTTTTTTCTCCTTCTTTAATAAGTAGCTTCCCATGTATTTCTTTTGTAGCAGGGCAGAGAATTTTTTTTGGAATGCACATTTATATATTACTGGACGATTTTATCTTTCATGAAAAGATACCCTTCGTTGATAGTTCATACGCTTAACTTCCCAGTGATAATGTATGGTGAAATATTTTGTACCAATCTGGTCGAACAGATCCTTGACCCACGGTCTGATCTAGGTCCACATCAGAATGTGACGGGTTAGCCCGTGGGCCGTGTACTGTCTTTTCACCTGGTTCCATGAGATTAAGTTAAGTGATTTTTTTTGTTTTGTTTTGTTTGCTTGCTTAACGTCGTCACATGGGTAATACTTTGTATAAGACTCAAACAAGTAAAACGCGGTAACGCCGTTGGTAATACTTGGCTGAACGGATCTGTCGTATGATCCGGATCTACCTCACGGATCCAAAAATGCTTTACTTTTGTCCTTCGGTCACATTTCATCTTTCATCTCGCGCTTCCATGGCCTTAAAAAGCACCAAGCGTATCTTATTTTGAAATTAAAAGTACAGCAGTCCTAATGCGGTATTGCCCAAGCTGTCGCACGGATTTTTCCCCGCTGATTTTTTTTTTTTTTAAGATATAAAAATATCTATATTGTGCCCAGTTAGATATGAGTGTCTGTACTGTACCTTAAACATTTCTTTCAACAAAAATTGTATATGCATTCCATCCCATTCTTTAGGCTCTCGCATTTCAGCTCAGATGAAATACAATTATTCCATAAAGGGAAAACAAATAAAACCAAAAAAAAAACAAAAAAAAAAAAAAAAACGGCGGACAAAAAAAAAAAAAAAAAAAAAAAAAACCCTAGAACGAAACACGTGAATGGCAAAGTAGAGTGCAGAGAAAGCAAAATTTCACATTCTGTGCCTATCCAGTTATCCTCTTAACCCCCACCTCTCCCTTTCCCACCGCCCCCACTCTCACCTCCCACTCTCCCCCAGCCACCCCGACTTTGCTACTTACACACATTCACAGTGCATAGAGAAGCATATGTATACCAAGCAGAGAAACAAGAGTATTGGAGAACCTTTTGCCTAGATTGCCAGTTACATGATTACACATGCAGTAGCAAATAACACTGGCGGCAACTGTCCCACGACGTAGTGTTTTACAGATGTGATTGTGTATCAGAGTCTGTAGAACTAGGGTGAAAACATTGAGGCAGAAAGCGAAATTTAGCAGTTTGGGAATAACAGGCTGGCAACCGTATCCTGTCAGAGTACTAATGGGGAACGAAAATGTTACTCTGCTAAATCTATCGTTGGCGGGTGGTTTCTGGGTCGTCTTGGAACGCGTGTGATAAAAGGGGTGTTTTTTGATCCCACAGTTCTTCAATTGGGTCAGGATCACACACGCGCGAAAGCGCTGAATCACCCACAGTGTAAAACTGAGTGATATATCGCCATTATAAACAATCACCGATATCGCCATTATAAACAGTCACCGATATCGCAATTATAAACAATCACCGACATACTCTCAAATTGTCGTTACAAAGCTCGTGATGACAATGTCATCTCCAACCACTTCCCTTACACACACACACGCGCGTGTGCACGCACGCACACACACACACACACACACACACACACACACACACACACACTTACGCACGCGCGCGCACACACACACACACACACACACACACACAATACCAACATCGCAACCATCATCACCGTATACCAATGCATAGCCATAATGCAAATAAACAAACACACGTGTGCGCGCGCGCGCGCGCACGAGAGAGAGAGAGAGAGAGATCGCACGCAGGTATGTGCGTGTATTGTGTCTAGTGCTTTTGTTACGTATAAATACACATACACACACGCGCGCGCGCTTATGTGTGTGTGTGTCTGTTTGTCTGTCTGTCTGTGTGGATTTGAGACCTCTGGTTGTACCCGTCCCAATCCCTAACAACATTCCACACTAGAGGCGGCGGACTCAACGCACTAAAAATTTTTTTTTTGCTTTTTGAAATAAAACATAATTTATTACTGCACTGTTTGATAACTCTAGGCATAAGAATTGGTTTTTGTTGGGTCCCATCTCACTGTGGTATAAAGTGGAATGAAACAGCAGACAGTCTTGCAAAAGAAGGAGCAAACAGAAACGCTAAAAATTTATTAAACAGCCCCTTAGATTCGTCTTCTTGTGAATTAATTCAAATTATGGACAAGTATATACATAAGCAGAATTTTTGTTTTAAAAAAATGGCTACTTTATCGTCGTGCCCAAGGCACATTGTTAGATGAATTCATAAATTTAGGCTGAATACTTGGAACACTATATGCTCATGGTGTTACTTGTGTCTGCAGCGAAAACATTTCTGTGCGTCATATTTTGTTTGCATGCTCGGTGTTGATCTCGCTCTATCAGGAGAAAGGTACTGAGATTGTCTTACATGGCTCATATTTTGCTGAAATTGCCATGGTTGTTCCGCAGACACAGGTTGCAACATTTTTCAAAAGATCAACATTTTTGTGTACCACTAGGGTATTTCTCTTAAGTAAATATGCATATATCAGATGTGGGTTTGAAAGTAAGCGTACTGACATGGATGATAAGTTGAGTGTGGAGGGATTTTTTGTGTGTTCTGTGTGTGTGTGTGTGTGTGTGTGTGTGTGTGTGTTTTGATAAGTGTCCAGTATCATCCGGCGATGAAGAGACATTAAATAAACGACGACTGAACTGGACACGACACGCCACAGTCCCACGAACCCACAGCCCCAGTGACTTGCTTCGCTGTAACGGCACGAGTCTGTCCCGCCAACCACTAGGCGCCCACCACTGTCGGAGTACTAATTGATGTGGAAACGAGAAACGAAAGGGGGTTGGTGAAAATGCGCTGGCGTACACGCCTTCACGTCCCACACGAGGTCTGGGTAGGCCTGTAACTAACGCAGTCGCACTGCGTGTAAGAAAGCGTCGGCCACGTCGTCTGTCCGTGGCCGCAATATTATTGACAGTTCTTTCCTCTCACTTTGAGCTGTACTGACGTGTTGCTTTGGTCTTGTCACTGAACACCCCCATTGAGTGAAATTGCTTCTCCGACATCATCTTCATTTCCCTGACTGCTCGCACGGCAATCGGCGGCGGATGGACATTGGGCTGGTGATGCGAGCACCACGGGTTACCTACCTGATCGCCGGGCTGTTGGCTGGCCTGGTGCTAGTGCTCTACCGGGATCACCTGTGTGTGTTGGCGTGTCGTGCCGGGATCAATGTGGAAACGAAGAGAATGTTTTCGTAAGCAATCCACCTGTCTGTCTTGGGTAACGGCAAGTAGGCTACAACTAGTAGGCCTTATGTGGTGGCAAGATTCCATGTATGTAACCGCCCTGTTATGCTTTTAGATAGACATTTCGACTGATTGAAGCACGCGAATTTGGGCCAATGCTCTCTCTCTTTCTCTCTCTCTCTCTCTCTCTCTCTCTCTCTCTCTCTCTCTGCCAATGCTCTGTGTGTGTGTGTGTGTGTGTGTGTGTGTGTGTGTGTGTGTGTGTGTGTGTGTGTGTGTGCGCGCGCGCGCGCGCGCGCGCGTCATAACTCCTGAATGCCCTTCTGTCATTTATCCTCCCACCCTTTGGCCTTGCGCTTCAGTGATTCGAATTGGCAACTGTGAATGTGTCACACACCGCATTTGTAACACTCAATCACACACACGGCATGTTTACTCCATACGCACGCATCTACTCCATTCATCCAAAGGAGAGACTGGGGAATCAAAAGAACCAGTCCCAATCAGATGGTCGTTCCATACACACTTTTTTTGGACATGGTTTTGAGAGTACCATCAAATCTCTCAACCAGACCATCAGACTGAAGATGACGCGGCGCTGTGGTATACGAAGAAACGGGAACACAGACGAAAAAACCTCCTTCATCATCAGGTCAGACACGAACTGTGACCCATAGTCACACAGGGTCTGATCCGGAAGACCCATCATTGAAAAATGGAAAATAGTGACTGACACAGTATCGATCTTTTGGAAAGGTATTGCCTCTGGATAACGAGTGGCTACGTCGATAACTGTTAGGACGTTACGATATCCAGAGTGTGATGCGTGGAAGGGACAAACGAGATCAATTGCAATGCGACTGAATGGTTCCGCAATGATCGGCATGCGCTGTAAAAGGGCGCAAGAGACTCGACACTTCGGTATTGTTCTTTGGCAAGTGTCACCAGACTGACAATAACGGGACACATGCACACTCACACCAGGCCAAAAGAAAGAAGATAAACCCCGTTTTAGGGCACGCTTCACGCCACGCTGATCTGAAAACATAGAATCGTGAGCAGTCTGCATGACGGCGTCACGTAATGACAAGGGAGCCGCAATTTGCTCCACAAATGTCACTTGCTTCAGACACAAACGATACCGTACGCCGTTCCTTGTGACGTACTCAATCTCTCATTACATTAATAAGATAATGATAATAATAATGATTAATTATGGCGCTTAATCTTACATCATCAGCCCTAAGGGCTTACAAATACATAAAAGGTTAAAGAAAAAATAAATGAAACTAATAAAATGAATATTGCAATAAGTACCGTGCATCTACAAACAAGGGTGCATATTGACACACACGCATGCACGCGCGCGCGCGCGCGCACACACACACACACACACACACACACACACACACACACACACTGTTTCACAACAACGGATACAACAGCATGCGCGCGCGTGCACACACACACACACACACACACACACACACACACACACGCACGCACGCACGTACGCACGCACGCACGCATGTGCACACACACACACATACACACACGCGCGCGCGTGCGCGCGCGCGCGCGCACGCACACACACACACACACACACACACACACACACACACACACACACACACACACATGGGCGCGCGCGCGCGCTCACACACACACACACACACACCACACACACACACACACACACACACAGAATCAATTTTATGGACAAGGGAAGGGGAAGAAAGTGCTATTAATAGGTGAAGAGGGTTGTTTTAAAAGATGCCTTGAAGGAAGACAGAGAGTTGAACTACGCAAAGATGTTGGGAGTTTATTCCATGAAACCGGACCTTGAAAAGAAAAAGAACGATCGCCATAGGTTTTAGTTCGAAATCGAGGGATTTTGAGCAGAGTGTTGTCGGTAGAAGAACGCAACTGCCTAGAAGGAGCACAGAGATGAAGGAGATCAGCGAGGTAGGAAGGAGCTAAGCCAGCACAATGAGCAGGTGATGTTCCAGTCACTTTTGGAAACAAATGAGAAAGGGTGTTATCTTCTTTTTTTGCATTTGTGCCAGTTTATCCGGTGTAATGCCAAGCTGGGGAAAAGTAGGGACGTGAAGGGGTTTGGGATCTTCCTTGTCTCTCTTTTCCTGTCGTCTAGTACGAACAGCACCAGGGGCAAAACATTCATCTTGACTCCACACACAGTAGACACGCCAGGAAGATTACCCAGAATAAGGTCAGTAACTGGGTCATCACTGACACAGGCTTCAATCTGCCCGGTGAAACACGGGGCTGAGACATGGATAGATGCCAGGGGGAGAGATTCGATTTTGGCCCCGAAAGGACAGTTTGGGGGGGCCCGCCAGTGTACCGGTCATCTCTGACTAAATCTTGCAAACACCAGCTGTAGTACACCCAGTGTCTCTCAACAGCGTGGCATGAATCCATTTACTAAACAAGCCTTAACAAGCAGTCCATGTACAGAAGTGTAGGAGACTAAAACGTATCGTGTATCCTGTGTTTGGGTTCTGGCTGTAGTAGTACTAACATTAGTCAGGGTAGGGGACTGAGACTGTTGGTAGGGACACCCATTCCGCCTGTGGAACTTGCAGCCGCAGTGCCAGCAGTGAATGTCTGTGACATCAGATGCACCACCATGACCGAATGCCTGACCACGTCCACGACATGGTCTGAATGTACGATCTGAACGTCGGTAACTTGAATTTCCACACGTGATAAAAGAGGGGATCACACGATCAAAATGAGTTTGCTCCTGTGTACGCTTTTGACCAAACTGTTGGCCACCCATTGCAAATTTCGCCTGGCAGAACAGAGGAGATTTCCAGGAGAAAATGGTTGTCCTGGTGAAGCAACGCTGGCCTTAAACAAAAGATGATCTGATTTTTGTTAACAATTATTTTCCAAATGTGCTACACGATATTGATCAGCAAGTTTGTACATGTCTTCTGCATTGTTAAAAGGTATTTCTTTAATGAAAATGGCTAAGTCTTTTGACACACTGTGAAATGAATATTGTTTAAACTGTTGCCGCGTGAAAAGTTTCTCTTTTTTTTTAAACAAATTTCACCAGCGGGATTAAGTTTCCAGGAGGAAGGAACTTGAGTTCCAGGGTTTGGACACTAACGTTTTTTTTCCTGAAAAGAAACTTTAAGTCCTAATGTTAGCGACAGAATATGTAAGTTCAAATTCATGATTTTTTGAAAAATCTACACAAAACGCCATACAAAAATATACTTACGCATTTGTTGCGTTTCCAACACATCCTGCCTACAGATGGGGATACAAAGTGAAATCTTTACAAAAATGTTAATCTCAAAAAACAAAAATGTTAATCTCAAAAAAACGATTGGTAGTATCCCTTTTAATCCAATCGCGCGTTTTCACAAAATGCTGCCCATTACACGATGTCCTTTATTTTTCTTCATTTTTTCCTTTTCTTTTTTAATCACAGCAATCGTTTACATTCACTTATTAATAGTTTTTTTTCTTTATGTATTTATTATTCCCCAACTGGCAACTTTACCCATCGGAAATCAATATTCTAATCAACGGCTAGAATCCCTAGCAGACTTCCGTCTGCGCTACATTAAAAAAAAAAATTAAAAAAAAAAAATCGACCTGGCCGCACGGAAAAACTAGATTTTCGTTTTACATTCCCCCAGGCTGAAAATAAACTAATGACTTGGCCCAAGCCAAGCACCCTTTCCTCCCGTTTGACTACTCCTGGTCTGCCATATATGTCGGGTACACACCCGTCGTACAAAACAGTGAGCTTCTCTCACCAACCACATGCCTCAGCGTCCAGTCAACGACGAAAAAAGGTCAGGGATTCAAACATTGTTTACCTATCGCTTTCGTGTTCAAAACATCAACCGTGCTTATACACTGTCATCACTCAATGGTCGGGTTCCTGAAGGGCAAGATGTCTATCTCAGGGTCAAGTCACCTTGGGACGAATGTCCACAACACAGCTGTTGGACTCCTGCTGTACACCGGGAAAGCCAGGCTTAGTTCACTGCATTCAGGTTTAACGTCCACGGCCACGTAGACCAGTGATACGGCAGACTGAGGATGACCATTCCAGGAAAGCGAGGAAAGGGGAACTGTCTAACAGTACACGGGTCCTCCAGAACGACAGCATATTAAGAGGGGCCACCACCAAAGTGGCAGCTTGTATGTCAGTGTGGCGCTTAAGTCCGTGATTGGAACTCGAAATATTTGACTGTGACTGAAGTTGGTGCTCCGACCACCTGTGCCCAGCGGTGCCCCAGATTTAAACCAGGTAAAATTCACTTGGTTTCTCCTCGAACAGACCCAGCCCAATCTCTGTTCGGCTGATTGTGCCATTGCCTGTAAGGCTCCGGTCCTCTTCCCCAGAAAACGGCAGAAGATAACCTGTTCTATGTGTGGCGCGGTCAGAAATTCGGAAAGCTTCTGTGCCGACAGATTGTTTCCAGTTAAACTCTCTCTCTCTCTCTCTCTCTCTCTCTCTCTCTCTCTCTCTCTCTCTCTCTCTTCCCTTCACTTCTCTCTCTCTCTCCCCATCTGTCTGTCTTAGTCTTTCTCTTCTCTCTCTCATGTTTTTTCTTTCCCTCACTGCTCTCTCTCTCTCTCTCTCTCTCTCTCTCTCTCTCTCTCTCTCTCTCTCTCTCTCTCTCCGCCTGTCTGTCTCTATCTGTGTGTGTGTGTGTGTGTGTGTGTGTGTGTGTGTGTGTGTGCGCGCGCGCGCGCGCGCGCCACAGTATCCCTTTCCCACCCCCACTCCTCCCTCTCTTCCTCTGCCCTACGTTTATCTCCCATCACCCCTTCTTTCTACCTTCCTGTTCATGTTCCACTCCATGGCTGTAAAATGCTCCATGCTTTTTTTCCCACAAGCAGCTACCAACCTACAGTCACCAGGACAGCCTTCGCCGCTGGCACCGGCAAAAGAGTTCTGGTAGGTCAGCCCTCGGAATCCAAGTATTTCTGTGGTAACGGAGAGACAGACAGACAGACAGATCAGAGCGTGTTTTTTTTTTTTACCAGAATGTTAGTGTGAAGAAAGGCAGTGTTTACAGGCATAGCAATTTCGTAAGTTTACACATCTGTACACAAACACAGAACACGCCAGTGCGAAGGCATTGTATGTGTCTTCTCCTCCTACATCACACACACACGCTCGCGCGCGCGCGCGCACACACACACACACACACACACACACACACACACACACACTTTCAAACACTAAGATGCCATATGTTACACAAATCGAAATACAATATTCACACACACACGCGCGCGCGCGAGTTTTCAAAGACTGAGATGCCACATGTTACACAAATCGCAAGGTATACTTAAATTGAAGCTAACGTCTCCATCACAGATTGACACAAACGATAATGGTATGGCTGTTCGCCCGTAAGGAAATTATTCCGTCGCCCTCACCTGCCGTTTAAAGTATTTTGAGCATCCCCGCTGGTCGACAATGGTCCAGTTTTAACTTTCAGGTTGACCCCACATTGTCACAACACATTCAGTTCGAAAGAAAAAAAACAAACAGGGTCAAAACAAACATGAAAAAGGGAAAGAAATAGCACATTCATTTCCATCCGCTCCAGCATTCTTCAGCAGCCCTTGATTAAAAGAAAACCGCCCGATATTGTCGTCTGCTGGAAAGTAAGAGTTACTGTCCTTGCCAGCGCTTTGGCGACTGCACGTCAAGTGGAACTGTTGATGAAGAAAATTAATCGTCAGTTGGCTGGTGTCTTCTTGCCGCGCGAAACGGGCCGACGAGAGACTCACGAAGATGATGCAGGGTCAATGCTGGTGAAGATGGTGTGTCAGACATCTGCTAAGTCATAGCCACGAGACCCTCTTCTTCAATTTCTTATCTTAGTCATATCTCATCTTCAAAACAAAAAAACTACAATGTTCTGCCATCTACACGATGATTCGAAATTCCAAAATTCAAACCAAATAGAACTAAAAACAGTTTTCGTTCCCCAGTTTCCATCAAACTCCTGAATCAAAACTGAACTTTCAGTTAGATCCGGTTCAGAAAGCTTGTTTATATATATGCGTGTGTGTATATCATTCTCTGTGTGTGAGTGGGGGGGTTGTGATTTGTGATTTGTTAAATATAGATGCATAGTCATGATTTTATGGCCACTCTTTATTTCTCTTTGGAGATAATAAAGTGTTCTTGAACTTGATATCTAGCTAATGCACAGTCAGACATCTGTTAAATCGTAGCCACGAGACCCTCATCTTAAATTCTCTCCTCTTAGTCATATTAAACTAATGCGTGACAGACATCTGCTAAGTCATAGCCAAAAGACCCTGTTCTTAAATTCTCTCATCATAGTCATATCTAGCTAATGCGTAGGTCAGTCATCTGCTAAGTCGCAGACACGAGACACTCTGGTTAAATTCTCTCATCTTAGTCGTGACACTTCCTTGCTGAAACCGACACTGAAAGTGAAACTGAACGGGGGATAGCTGCTCTCTGTCCCCAGGTGACGGGGGGAGCGGGCTTCCTGGGTTCGCACCTGGTGGACCGGCTGATGAAGGTGGGGGACAGGGTGATGGTGCTGGACAGCTTCTTCACCGGCCGGCGGGGCAACGTGGCCCAGTGGTTACACCACCCGCGGTTCCAGCTTCTGGAGCACGACGTCACCCGGCTTTTGGACGTGGAAGGTGAGGAGGAAGAAAGGGGAGGAGTGAGTAGTCTGTGTGTGTGGGGGGGGGGGGGGGGGGGGGGCAGAGAGCGGGAGGAGATGATGCAAAGGAGAGGGGGTACAGTGTTGGTCAGCGGTTTGTTCAGGCAGCATTAATCTTTACCACGCTTTTCGTCCAGCCATGTTAGCTCCCTTCTCGTAGAAAACTCACTGTTTGTGGCTAGGAAGGGGACCGGGGGAGGGGTGGGGGGAGGACAACTGTACACAATGACAAAGCAAGAAATCGAACAAGAAATGATGGCATGTTATTTCATATGTTCTTTATTCTCAACTCAATTACAGCACAAGATCTGGAGATGATCTGGTGCTAGTGGTGTTTTTGAAAAATCAGTTTCTGTGGTAGCATTAAGCGTCGTGAGAATTTGATCTGGCAATGACATAAAGAAGAAAAGTTGTCTGTTAAGGCGGCATCTGACGGTTGTCTTTTTGGAAGGTGTGATTTAAGGAGTTGTGTGAATGATTTTTTTTTAATGACTTAACGCGGTGACAGCCCTGCTATGACCCTTTGCGGTCGGCTGGGATATAAGCAACATTACCATTACCTATGACCATTTGAACTGGCGCATGTGTCGCCTAAACGGACTCCGTTTTGGCTTTTCGAAACTTTTTAAGTATCGCGAACACTTGCATTCGTATCTTACATGTTACATGCGCGCCGTTTAAATGTACAATGTGACGTATAACTATCGAAAGAGATCGAACAGTCTACGTCGCGCACAGTGAGGTTTTGCATAGCCCGCGTCATATCTAGTGGTGTTTTGGGAACATGCTTTGGCTTTGTAGCAGAAGTTGCACTGTGTGGTTCTGATCATACAAATGGTTTGGTGTCGTGTAACATGCTGTATTCGCTTTACAGTAACGTAAGAGTTTTCAACGTGGAAAATGTTGTGTATTTTTCATAATAACCTGTGTGTTTTCAACGTGGAATATGTATTCTTTTTACAGTGATCTATATGTTTTCAACGTGTGACACGGTTTTTTTTTTTTTTTACAGTGATCTATGTGCTTTCAACGTGTTACATGTTGTATTCTTTTTACAGTGACTGTTTTGTTTCAACGTGTAGTATATTTTGCATTCTTTTTACAGTAATCTATGTGTTTTCAACGTGACCTGTGTGTTTCAAGTGTAGTATATGTTGTATTCTTTTTACAGTAATCTATGTGTTTTCAACGTGATACATATTGTTTTCTTTTATAGTGATCTAAGTGTTTTCATGGTGTCACAGTGTTGTATTCGTTTTTGTAGTGAACATATGGGTTTTCAACGTGTAATATGTATTCTTTTTAAAGTGACCTTTGCGTTTTCAAAGCGTAACATGTTGTACTCTGTTTACAGTGACCAATGTGTTTTTAACATGTAACATGTATTCTTTGTTCATTGACCTATTGGTTTTCAATGTGTGAGATGTTGCATTCTTTTTAAAGTGACCTATGTATTTCTGAATACGACGTGGTACCATTCTTTTTACATACAGTGACCA
>JADBJO010006289.1:127500-135000 GCA_016801955.1 Conus betulinus | reverse complement strand
CAACAACAAAGGGAGGTGACCGACACCTTTCAGGTTCACGTCTTTCGGTGGGGGCGGCGAGAGATCATTAGCAAACAAAGACAAAAATGGGGAGGTAATCTTAATGCCTGTACTGAAACCGCACAAGAAGCCTCGGACACCCTTCAGTTTCACATCTTGCACGGGAGCAGCGAAATGTCATTAGCAAACAACGACAAAAAAGGGAGCTGATCTTTATTCCCATGCTGAAACAAGTACCTAACCCATGACTAAAACCTGTTGCTGCTTCTTCCGGAACCAATTTGCTCAGCAGGATGTTTCTGTGCTTGGCAAGCTGATGCCCGATTCATGTAGTTTATGGCCCAGCTGGCCGCCATATATTGGTGCCAGAAGCTGCAATAATCTGGAGTTGAGGGCGTCTATGTTAGGCATAATGGCACCGTCAGTAGTGCAGCGTTGATTTGCCGTTGTCGGGGGATCTGGTCTGGCCAAAGCCGTGCTTGAAGTGGTTACAGTCTGAAGTCAGAACATCTGTACGGGCCAAATTGGTGCAGCTAGCAGCATGAATTTGAAGCCATGGGTATCTGCGCTCGGCAAATGGTGCAGCAGCAGCAGCAGCAGCATCGATTTGGAGTTACGGGTATACGTGCTGGGCAATATGGTGTCGGCAGCGGATTTAGTCTGAAGCTGCGGGCATGGGTAGCCCCGCAAGTTGGTGTCGGAAGCAGTATTAGTCTGGAATCATGGGCTGCATCATGTTCAAACTGGTGCCGGCCCCAGCAGTGGTGTATTGCTAAGGGCGCATGTGGCGGGTACACTGCTGCCGAAAGCAGCGTTACTTCAGATCATGGGCATCCACGCTGGTCTATATAGTGACTGAAAATATTGTTAGGTTAGAATTATGTATATCTGTTGCTCTGGTCTGTATGGTGACTGAAATATTGTTAGGTTAGAATTATGTGTATCTGTTGCTCTGGTCTATATAGTGACTGAAATATTGTTAGGTTAGAATTATGTATATCTGTTGCTCTGGTCTGTATGGTGACTGAAATATTGTTAGGTCAGAATTATGTGTATCTGTTTGCTCTGGTCTACATAGTGACTGAAATATTGTAGGGTTAGAATTATGTGTATCTGTTGCTCTGGTCTGTATGGTGACTGAAATATTGTTAGGTTAGAATTGTCTGTATCTGTTGCTCTGGTCTGTATAGCGACTGAAATATTGTTAGGTTAGATTGTCTGTATCTGTTGCCAGTAAAACTGATGCCAGAAGCGGCACTGATATTGTTTGAAATTATGGGTACACATGCTGGGCAATATGGTACCGGGGAGCACCATTAGTTCGTAGCGTGGGGCTCCTGTTAGCTAGGCAACCTGATGTCTGAAGCAGTATACGTTTGGAATTATGGGCGTCTGTTGCCAGGCACTTTGGTGGCAGAAGCAGCATGACTGTAGAGTCATGGGTATGTGTGCTTGGCAAACTGATGCGCGAAGCAGCATTAATTTGGGGCTATGGGCATTGTGCTTGAAGCATTTTCAATTTTGGAATGATGGCATCCGTTGCTGGCAACTGGTGCTGGAAGCAGCGTTAGTTTAGAATAAAGGACAGCTGTTGCTAGGCAGATTGGGTTCTGAAGCAGCACTAGTTTTGAAATGATGGGCATCCCTTTGCTGGGCAATTCGTTCCGGAAGCAGAATTGATTTTAAATTATGGGCATCTGTTTCTTAGGAAAATGGTGCCAGAAGTGTCATTAGTTTGGAATCATGGGTATTGTTGCTGGGCAAATTGGTTCCAGAGGCAGTATTAGTTTATTGGGGCTAATGGCGTTTGTAGCTCAGCCAAAGGATGGCATAAGCAACACCAAGTTTGGAATCGTGATTACATGTGATACGCGAACCGGTGTCGGAAGCAGCGCTGATCTTGAGTTAACAGAGGCATATTTCATAGATCAACAGGCCTTTGCCCCCCCCCCCCCCCCCCCCCCCCCCACCACACACACACACACCTCCTCCTCCCACATAAAGGGATGTAACTGCACAATAATTCTGCCTCACGACATCCGTGTAACTGAGCATACCAGCAATAACATATCAATAAACAGAAACAGATTTCACGAACATAAATACTAGAAATATACTTGATACTAGAAATAGATTCAGTTGACAGGAAGAGAGGTAGAGGGAGAATTGGTGGATAAAAAAAAAGGGAAGAAAGGACGGTAAAGAGATATATCGATGAGATAAGAAGGGATCGGGAAAAGGAGATGGTGGGAAGGGGGGGAGGGGGGGGGGGGGGGGGGGGAGGAATTATGCTGTAAGCACGAAAACGAAATGTTTCTGAGGCGATATGCAGGCACCACAAAGATGAATGTTTCAAATATATCAAACGATCAATAATGATGACTGTTAATCTCTCAATGGTCATTTGTAGTTTCTTAAAAATCTCTCTCTCTCTCTCTCTCTCTCTCTCTCTCTCTCTCTTCCCCTCTCTCTCTCTCTCTCTCTCTCTCTCTCTCTCACACACACACACACACACACACAGATATCTACCTATCTATCTATATATATATATATATATACATATATAGGTATATATATATATATATATATATATATATATATGTGTGTGTGTGTGTGTGTATCTCTCAGTCCTCTCCGTGCCTGCTGGCGCTTGAGGCTACAGCAAGAGATCTCCATCTGGCTCTGTCTGCGGCTGCTCTGGGGGCTGTGTTGAGAGTCAGTCCTTTGTCTTTCAGCTCCCTTTCTATTGTCCTGCGCCAGGTTTCCTTCGGTCGTCCTCGTTTTCGTTTACCCTGGGGGGAGGGGGGGGGGGGGGGGATCCAGCGCAGGGCTGTTCTGGGAGTGAGCTGGATGACATGCGACAGACATGCCCTAACCATCTCCATCGACGCGCCTGGATGGTGTCCTGTATTGTGGGAGACTCCTGTTCTAGTCCTCAGTTCTTCGTTTGCTATGATGTTCGGCCAGTGTGTGTATAAACATGTATGTATACATACATATATATTACTATGAGCAACATGGGTATTATCTTTCAAAACCAGGATTCCCTCTGCCATTCCCATTCCCCTCCCTCCACTCAGGTTGGTGATTAAAATGTTAAAAAAAAGAAGTAGATGACGTCACCTTGTCCAGGGCGTCAAGAGGTGTGTGTGGTTGGCCACGTCATACTGGCGGTCGTCAAGATAGACCTGTGGGGCAACAGAAAGAACTACATTGCATCTGACACTGGACAGATCAAGGAGTAAAATGACAGAGAAGAGAAGGCGCTTCCTGAATCTGGATTAATAATGTATAAGTAGAGAAGATGATGATGTTGATAATGGTGATGATGATAAAAATAATGATTTTGATGATGATGATGATGATGATGATGATGATGATGATGATGATAATAATAATATAATAATAATAACGAAAAGAAGAAGATAAAGATGAAATTTTATGATAATTCCACTACTACTAAAGACAATTATAAAATTAGTAATAATAATAATAGTAATAACAATAACAACAACTGTAGTAGTAGTGAAGGTAGTAATAGTAAGAACTGTAATAATGATAATAATCCTAATACCAATTACAGTAACAATTATAAACAATAGGTAGGGGGACAGGAAAAAACTGATCAACGAATAAAAAAAAAAAAGCTCAGAGAACTAATGAGACAAAAAAAGAGGGAAAAAAGTGTAAAAAAAAGAAAATACAGTATTTGAAAGAAGATGAGAGCAAGAAAACAGGCTGAACAAGTGATTAAGTCAAGGACAGATTGATAAAGAAACTGAAGACAGTGAAGAAAGGAGGGAAGCTGTGACATACACATGAGGTAAATAATGAACAGTACGGCGGTGTGTCCGTGGAGAGTAACTGTGGGCCGGTGCTGTGGAGGGGGGTGGGTACATGCTATCTTTTTTTGATGATGAAGCCATGTGGGCGCAGGGTCCCAAGTCTGGCAATAAGATGGGATTCCTGAATGATCCGCTCAAAAATGTCACTCTGTGATCGTTCAAGAGAGCCAAGACTTTGATATGGTTGTGCTTGTATTTGGGGAAGGTTGAGGTGTAAGGATTTTCATTCCGCACCTTTATCCATTTAGAGTTCTAGGCGCTTACAACTACAAAAGCAACACACATCCCCCCCCCCCCCCCCCCCACCACCACCAACTGAAATAGAAAACAACGCTCAAACGCCTGTCTACTGCCACTGTAAAAGACGCCAACACGCCTTCCACTCGCTTGCAAAGAGGTCCTCCTATCCCACGACAAAATACATTGTATGGTCTGTATCAATAACTACAACAAGACCAATGATAGCAGCAGCAGCACCACCACCACCACCACCTATACCAACAACGCAACCAGCACCAACACCTACAAAGAAAAGGAGTCAACTTACATTCAGTCCGGCAATGAAATGGTCATCTCCCATCACAAAGTGCATCATACGGACGATGGCTGCTCCCTGAAAGCGAACAAAGCTGCTTCAATGACAGTTCCGTGTACACAGTGTGGTGTGGTGGTTTGGGTCCATGCCAGTGTGTGTGTGCGTGTGTGTGTGCGCGTGTGTGTGCGCGCGCGCGTGTCTGTGTGATGTGTGTGTGGTGTATATTGTATATGTGTGTGGGTGTGTGTGCGCGCGCGCGCGCGCGCGCGTGTGTGTGATGTGTGTGTGTGTGTGTGTGTGTGTGTGTGAGCAGAGAGAGAGAGAGAGAGAGGAAGAGAGAGAGAGAGAGAGAGAGAAAGAGAGAGAGAGAGAGAAAAAGAAGAGAGACAGAGAGACAGACAGACAGACAAAGAGAGACAGTGAAACAGAGAAAGACCAGCGTCTGTGTATGTGTCTGTCAGCGTGTGTATGTGTATGTGTGCGTGTGTGTGTGTGTGTGTGCGTGTGGAGAGAAAGAGAGAGAGAGAGAGAGAGAGAGAGAGAGAGAGAGAGAGAGGCAGACAGACGGACAGTCAGACTGAGAGAGAGGACAGAGACAGAGGATGAGAGAAACAGACAGACAGAGAGAGAGAGAGTATGTGCGTGCGTGTGTGTATTAGAGAGAGAGAAGACAAAGACAGACAGACACAAACAAACAGACAGACAACATAGACAATTAGACAGAAGACAGAGATAAGAAACAGACAGACAGAGACTGCAACACGACATGCCTTGGAATAGGTAATACTGTCGAAGATGGCCTGGATTTCCGAAGGGCTCTCGACGTCAGCAGTCATGGGGTGTGACGACATCAAACCGTCCGATGACATCACCGAATGCATAGACTGCACCACGAACTGATCCGTCTGGAAATACGTCACCGATGACATCACAGCCATCATCGTCGTCATCAACGACATTGTTGCTAATCATGAAATGCAGATTTTTTACACGCACGTACACGCGCGCACGCGCACGCGCGCGCGCGCGCGCACACACACACACACACACACACAACACACATGGCGCGCACACACAAGCGCGCGCACACACACATGAACACACACATACCAATCAAGAAAATTTAATCCTTTGACCTTTTGGGGGGGCATAAAGAACAACAACAACTTTGCTTAAAAAAAAAAAACCAAACAAACTGAGTATTAGTTGGAGATCTGACATACAGAGGAATATTTCATGGATAAAATAATCTAAATATCTACATAATCTAAGCACTTGCTGACAGTGTGACGAGGGAGAACAAATCACCACACCGCCTGTCCGTTCCGTTTAAATTTGCTCAGTTTCAACAAATATGCATCCCACCTCGCTTTTGAACGGGCAGCAAAAGCTGAAAACAGATTTCGGGTTTTTCAGAACTTTCTCGAGGTTTTTCGAAGATTCGCCGTATATTTGGACATTGTGTTATAAAAAATCAAATTCGTTTCCCAGTACATCCAGTTCATACTCATGACCAATTCGCAAATCTCCTGGAACAGTATACTGCCTTCCACATTTGATTAGTAATTTGTAAATGTTATAGGACTGTCCTGAGCTTACAAGTAATGTATGACATAAGCATCTGATTAAGGGAACATCATGATTTGGAGGGTTGACTTCCAGAACCCAGTATCGCATATACATGATTATAATGTTCCCATATCACATGCTTATGTCATATATTACTTCTCTTCTGAATTCAGGCTTGATATGTCCTTAAACAAACATTTATTGTTGTTTCTCTCCAGTGAACTGCTTCAATTTTTACACACACACCACACACACACACACACCACACACAACACACAACACTCACACACACGTGAAGAAGCGTGCATATGCACACATATGCATGCATGAAGCATGCACGCGCACACACACACCACACACACCACACAACACACACACACGCACACACACACACACACCAGGACACACCACACACACACACACACACACACACACAACACACAACACAAACACACACACACACACACACACTACACACCATTCCAGCTGGGCTCCACGAGGGTCCACCAAATGGAAGTCCCAGAAAGAGGCAAAGGCTTTTCGTTCAGCCACAGCCCATCTCCACCACTGGGGGGAAACGATGTTTCCGAACCACTGTTTCACACACAACACACACACACCACACACACACCACACACACACACAGAGCATTTTTTTTAAAAAGCAAAAAACAAATTTTTTAAAAAAAAAACCCTGAGATGTTTTAGGAAAAAAAAGATACCCTGGGGGCTGAAGAGAGGGCGGGGGTGGGGGGGGGGGGGGGGGGGGGAGGGGGTGTGGGGGGGGGGGGGGGGGGGGGGGGGGGGGGGGGGGGGGGGGGGGGCGTGGGGGGGGGGGGGGCGGAGGGGGGGGGGGGGGGGGGGGTCGGGCGGGAAAAGGGGGGGGGAGGCAAGGAAGGAAAGAAAGATGGCGTCGATGGATTCCCATGGGATGGAGTGGACAGCAACGAGTCGGAGTAAGAATGATAGGGAGTGAAAGTCTCAAAAACCTTGTTACTCGATGACAGAGACTTCAGGCATTGCCCAGTTTTCCTATCTGTCATTGCTCTTCTACAACTTTCTACAAACAACAACAACAACAAACACACAAAAAAAGACCACAAACAGGGCAACAATAACAGAGAGGATGAAGCAATGAAATGACCAGATTTATTACAATTAATAACCATTCAAAAATACTAATATAAATGATGATGATGACGATCACAATGATTATAGTAAGTAAGGATGAGTATCAAAATAATAACTAATAAAGGAATGTTACATAATCAGGTAAAGTAAAACACATACGTAAACACGCATGCGGCGCGCGCGCGCGCGCGCACACACACCACACACAACACACACCACAACACACACACACACACCACACACACACACACACACACAAACTCAGTATATACATAAAATTATTGTCAGCAAACAGCTATTGAAACAATCCATAAAAGACTTTCAATGTGGGGAATCATATACCGAAAATGGAATCTGTGATCAGAACACATGGTTGTTAACACCCACACACACACACACACACACCACACCCAACACCCCA
>JADBJO010006289.1:97500-107500 GCA_016801955.1 Conus betulinus | reverse complement strand
GACAGAGACAGACGGAGACAGCGAGAGAGAGAGAGAGAGAGAGAGAGAGAGAGAGAGAGAGAATGAGAGAGAGAGAGAGAGAGAGAGAGACAGAGAGAGAGACAGACAAAGACAGGCAGGCAGACAGAGACAGACGGAGAGAGAGACAGAGAGAGAGAGAGAGAGAGAGAGAGAGAGAGAGAGAGAGAGAGAGAGGAGAGAGAGAGAGAGAGAGACAGAGACAGATAGACAGAGACAGAGACAGAGAGACAGACAGAGAGAGAGAGAGACAGAGAGAGAGAGAGAGAGAGAGAGAGACAGAGAGACAGACAGACAGACAGACAGACAGACAGACAGACAAGAGAAAAGACATCGAGCTTCGTAGTTTTTTTCCATGCTGGAGAGCTGCACATTTAGACTGACGGCGATTGGTCGAGGTCTTCTTCTCGAAGTGTCAACCAGAGAGGACACCAGAAGGCGAGAGACAGGCAGGAAAAGCGAGATGACTTCATAATCATTTCTTATCATTATTACTATTTTCATTATTATTATTATTATCATTATCATCATCACCATCATGAATGCTTATAAAGCGCCTGTTCTCGTCTAGATACCAAGCTCTAAGCGCTTTCCAAACCTTGAAGTCGGCGAACAGTTCCGTTCTCTCAATCATCAGCTCCATGTCCTCCGTCACGGCCGCGAACCGCCGCCAGGGCCCGTAATCCGTTTCTTTTCTCATGTAGTCTAGGGTTTGGAGAGCGATGTCCAGGGGCAATCGCTCAGCCCTGAAAATTTGACAGACGACCGAGTCAAAGCCATGGATTCACCACACACACACACACACACACACACACACACACATATATTATATATGTATGTGTACACACACACACACACACACACACACACACACACACACACACACATATATATACACACACACATACATGCATACATACACACACGAGCGCATGCGCACATACACACGCGCTCTCTCTCTCTTTCTCTCTTCGCTCTCCCTCTTCTCTCTCTCTCTCTCTCTCTCTCTCTCTCTCTCTCTCTCTCTCTCTGTCTCTCTGTCACTCACACACACACACACACACACACACACACACACATAGACAGAGGCTACTTACATGACCAGACTAAACGCATCATCTATCAGAGCTGCACGGTTCATTTGATCGAAAAACCTGCAACATTATGGGCAGCCAATCAATCAACCGATCAATCAATCAATCAATCAATTAATCAATCAATCAATCAATCAGAATCGCAAGGTTTGCTCACCAATTCGCTTAATGATTCCTGTCCTCACAACGGAACTCGACATGAGCACCAAAGACAGACGCAGAAGAAACACGAAGTGTGGTGATGATGATGATGATGATGATGATGATGATGATGATGGCGATGATGGCGATTGTGACGGTGATTGTGATAATAATTTTCACTTTCCGCTTCAAACTATAAAAGACAGGCAAGTAGCGGTTTTTTTTTTTTCTTCATCCGATCCGGAGTCGGACTAAAGATAATTTGCGGGGGAACATTTATTCAAAGCAAGAGCAAGCGCGCATGGCGCAGTCTAGGCTAGAAACGCCTCTATGGGAATAACACAAACACCTAAGGGGCATAACAAACAAGTGCGAGCGGATTGCAGTTCTTCGCGTAAGCATACAGAAAATAACCACCTTTCTCTTGCTCACGTTCCTTTTCTGCTTCTCGTTGCTGTCGCATTTTCCGTGCCCCTCCTGGCGGCATTTTCACCCCTCTTCCTGCCACAGCCCCGACACCGGCGAATCACGGGGAAACAGTCAAATGTCAGGTCGTCGCGAAGAAACTCACCAGAACGGACACTGCTCTGCAGCCGAGTCACTTCAGTAGTGTTCAGTGGCGCCTTTCTGATCTAGCATGCGCAGGATATCATCTACTGGCGACAAGAATTGCTTAGTCGCGGAGCCAGCGTGAGCGAGCTCTCCCTCCGAAGGTGCCACCACGTCTGTCCAACGAAACTCCTTATGAATTTGCCGACACCTGTGACCACCTGTGACCCCAACAGCATCAAACTAAGGCTACAGGCTTGGAGAGGCAATCGAAAGGGAGGTCACCATGACAGCAGGGCATGGAGGGCCACAGAATTTGAGACATTCTTTCTCAATGCTGATCGATGAGGATGAGGATGGTGGAGACGATGCTACAATCTCCATTCTGGCCCGAGACTGCATGACTGGGCTGTACTCTGAGCTTACTTCCATAATTATATCCCGGCGTCAACCAGGCCCCGAGAGATGCAGACATCTGCAGTGCTGATAAGGAAATTTGAGCAAACTCTGAAATACACATTCATTATGTGGATGAAACTCGACTATGTGGCTCCTGTCTTTCCAACTGAGCCCATGGCAAACTCCAGTCTGGGGAATACAAACAATATGAGAGAGAGAGAGAGAGGAGAGAGAGAGAGAGAGAGAGAGAGAGAGAGAGAGAGAGAGATGTACCGTGTGATCGGCGTTGAGTTGAGCAATCAAAGCTTTCCACATTGTGACGTCATAGTTGACGCGGTAATACCCTTCATGACGCAAATTGAGCACCGCCCAGTCTTCGTCTGCTGACGGCATTGTTGTGTACTGTCACTGCGAAAAGAAAAAAAAAAAAGGCAACATTGGAATTATGGTAGCATACCACCATTGCTTCTGCTATTACCGATTCTGCTACTACTACTACTTTTCTAGTGGAAATGGGAATACCAGGTGTGTGTTTCGAGTCTCATACGCTGCGAGTTCTCCCCCCCCCCCCCCCCCCCCCACTCCCCTTTGCACCAGACCTTAAGTGGAGGTATGAGTGATAGTCTTTTGGATGAGACAATAGACCCAGACATCGAGTTGAGCTAGCACTTTTGCGCGCGAATAATAACCCACGACAACAAGGGAGGAATCATTGGCAAATTTCTGCAGAACAATTCATTATGCTGGACTAAGTATACACGCAAGCAGGACAAAATGGGGTGGCACTGTGTAACAGCGATGCACTTTGCCAGGGTGGAACACCCCGAATGTCACGCAGAGAAATCAGAGGTGACAGCACGGCTGGAGTAAAACAGGGAGGTGCAAGCAGTCCCGTTTTATTTTCATCCCCGTCAAGGAGATAGTGTGTTCACCGGGTCCGGTTTGTTGTTTTATAAACAAGATTACGTCATACACGTTATCTGGTTTATTTCAACCACGCTCGGTGTAAAGACAGAATGAAACCCCAAAGATAAACCGCTTTAGTTTTTGTGCAGATTCGGATCATCGCGCGGATGAATGATCTGTTCGATTTGGCGGCGACCGGGGTCTTGCAAGTGTATTTCTTGCTGCAGTAAGACTTTGAACAACTATAACCATCGCTCTCTTCTTCATATCGTCTGTCATATTGTCATAAAACTCTTAATTTTCATCTTCTCCTTACCCCCACCCCCACCCCTGCCCGTCCTCTCTCCTAGACGCACAAACTACAAATACGGGCATCCCCAACGCCACTTCTCTTCCCACATACCCACTGGCTGAAATCTGTTCGTCGTGAGGTCAACATTCGGCCATGCTCTCTCTCCCCGTCTCTCTCTCCCTCTCTTTCTGTCCCTCACACACACACACACACACACACACACACACACACACACACACACACACACACACACGCACACATTCAAATACCAACTTACAGGAATCATCATCCACATGCAGCCACTGTATATCAGTCCTGGATTTGTTGAAGTTCTTCTCGGAGCTGGTGGTGTAGGTGATAGGGATCTCGAATTTGTAACTGCAACAATTAACAATAGAGGGTGGGTGAAAGGGTGTGTGGGTGACTTGATGTCAGATAGAAAGATAGAAAGGAGGAAGCCGGTCATCGTGGTGCAGTGGTTAACATCAAGGGTTTACAGGTTGGGAGTGTTCAATTCCCATCACAGGCATTTATTTGTAGGAGTTTTCATTCTCTCTCGGCTCCTACTCAGCACTGAGCACGTTAAAGGCTCAGACAGAAAGACTGCCGCCACACAGTCGACTTCCATTCACTCCATGGATGGACAGACAGACAGACAGACAGACAGACAGACAGACAGACAGACTGACAGACACAGACAGAGCACTCAAATAAAATAGCTATGAGAATGAACACTGAATTATGGGTTCGTCATTCAGTGACAAAACGCTATGGCGTTCTCAGTACACACACACACACACACACACACACACACACACACACACACACACACACACACGTACACACACACACACACATACTAACTTTAACACAGAGAGAGAGAGAGAGAGAGAGAGAGAGAGAGAGAGAGAGAGAGAGGCCAACACGAACAGTACAAAACGAAACGCAAAATCTACCCTCACCCGTACGCTCCGGTGTCGGAATCAGGAGCGGACCCATCAAAAATCGCTGCTGGGTCAGAATCAGCTGGTTACCATGACGCTGGACGTTGACCACAGGGTAGCCCATCTGAGTGACCCAGGGCTCCATGATCCTCGTCATGTTCAGGTCGATGCCCGGGGTATTGCCGATATACTGGTGGACAACAAAGGATGTAAGGGGTGGGGTGGGAGGTTTTTTCAAGAGCGGGGTGCGATATCAACGGACATCAGAGTCGCAGTCGGGAAATCACACGACAAAGAGGAAAGCTTAGAGAATTTGAGAGGAAAAAAAAAGGAACAGAAAGCGGGGAAGGGATGGAGAAAAAGATGGAGGGGAAGAAGTGGGAGGAAAGAGGAAGAAGAGCCGAAGGAAGGGGAGTGGGGGGGTGGGGGAGAAAGAAGGAATAATAAGATAAAGAAGAAGGAGAGGAGGGAAACGAAAACAAAAGAAGATGAATGGGTGAGAACGTCTGTGCAACAGTCGCACTGAGCAGCGTCAGACGAATGTCACAGGGGGAGAGGCTCCAATCATGACTCAGCGGTAGAGAAAGAGGAGGAGGAGGAAGAGGAGGAGGAGGAGGAGGAGAGGAGGAGGAGGAGGAGGAAGAGGAGAAGGAGGAGGAAAGAAGAGGAGGAGGAAGAGGAGAAAGACGAGGAGGGGAAGAGGAGGGGGAGGGGAAGAGGAAGGACAAGAATATGAAGGACAAAAAAAAAAAAAAAGAAATCGAGAAGTAGAAAAAGACGAAGAAGAGGAAGAGAAGAAGATGAAGATGGAGGAGGAGGAGGAGGAGAGAAGGAGAAAGAGAGGAGGAGGGGGGGTAGAGGAGAAGATGGACAACATTAACAAGGAGGAGGAGGAGGAGAGGTAGACGAAGACAATAAAATAAAGAAGGAGAAGGAGAAGAAAAAGAAGAAGAAGAAGAAGAAGAAGAAGAAGAAGAAGAAGAAGACAAGAAGAAGAAGAAGAAGAAGAATGAAAGAAGAAGAAAAAAAAAGAGAAGAAAAAGAAGAAAGAAGAGGAAGCAAGCATGGGGGCCTCACAGCGCCAAATGGTTTATCATGAAAGGCATCAGGTTCATCACAAGCAATGGATCAACCAACACAAAACAATGCACAAAAGAACACACGCATTTGTAATGAAACTGTTTCTTTTATACCACAATTGGCAATTGGGATTTGGCTGAAGGGTTAATATTTGGAAACAAATATTGCTTCCTCTCTAGTTTAATGCACTTCTCATCATTACATAGATTCGAGTGGTATCGATATGATATTTGGCGGTTGGCAGTGAATTCGCATGCACTGAAATTAGTTTTAACAAAATTCAAATTTGAAGTACACCAAAGGATTCTCAGTCTGAATTCAGTCTTCACACAATAGACGATTACCACTGTGATTGTATTTTGTCACGCTGAAGTGTAAAAACTGACAATTAAACAGCAAATTCTGATCCTGAAAATGGTAAACACATTCATAAGATGAATGCTTTAAATCTGATAAAGACAGCAATACTATGATTGATGGAGGAGTTGGAAATACTACAGGAGGAGAAAAGGGAAGAAGACAGAAGAAAGAAGAATGATGACGAAGAAAAGGAGTGATGGTAAGTTGAAGAAAGAGATGAAGAAAGAAGAGAGGTCAAGAGAGAGAGGATGAGAGAGGTCAAGAGAGAGAGTCAAGAGAGGTCAAGGAAGAGAGGGTCAAGAGAGAGACGGAGAGAGAGAGAGACAGAAAGAGAGAAGACAGGAGACAGAGAGAGACGAGAGAGAGAGGCAAAGAGAGAGACAGCGATAGCGACAGACAGACAGGCAGACAGACAAACACATACAGAGAGAGATAAAGACAGAGACAGCAGCGCACTGACTTTATTCAAGCTGTCAAAGAGGTCCTTGTGCTCGGCACCGCCCAGAAGATGATCCTCCAGGTACACCTGCAACCATATCAGCCAACCGTCGTCACCCAACGACGACGACATCGACAACAACAACAACATCGTCATCACCCTATCATCACAGTCCCACCTGTATCCACATTGCTGTTCACAGAATCGGCTTTGATAATACAAACAATTTGAGGAACAACCAAAAACAACAGCAGAACAGAGTAAAAGAAAGTGAACACTGATTTGGTGCGGGAGGTACCCTGGAAAAAAAGGAACGTGTTTTGTGCTATACACTCTGCTTCAGACTGCTGTAGATAAAAGAGTTCTGTCAGGTAGGGGGTACTCCTTGGTGTTGAATTCCGTTCATGGACTTGAAGATCACATTTCGGCAGACTGATGAGATTCTACACACGGCAGAGTACTTAACGTGCTCAGGAACGGTAACATGTCTGGGATGAGTCTGAGAACCAGGTTAAAGGTAAACATTAGGAATAAAATAAAACTGCAAAACAACGATTAAAACGAATAAAACCAGCACAGTTACAGAAAACCAAACCATGAACAAAATAATAATAACGTCAACAAAAAAACGGAAGTCATTTGAACAATAACAGCAAGAACAAAAAACAAACGAGTATAACAAAAGCAGCAGCAGCTAATATTAACTAAATCAGCGACAAAAACAACAACAGCAGTAAAACAAACAAGAAGGCCACCCAGGTGAGCACAAACCTCTACCAAGGGTAAACCGAACCAGGACACATTATTTTCCACCATGGGAAGTGATACCTGGTGTGAATGAGAGAGAGTTACTTCCCATGCACATTTTGAAAAAACAGAGTTTGGAAAATACAGAGTTTCAAAGTAATTGTACAACATTGGAAAATTTCTAATTCACGCACATGAATCATTTCAATAGATTTATCTAATCTTGGACAGTAGGTTCAGGGTGTTGGTGTTCATGCTAAACAGAAAATGTGTAATACTCTAGCTGCACAGATTCTGAGTCCGGTGTTCAATCCAGATCCACATCAAACATCCAGACCATGATTTGATCAATGGGTTTGTTGTTAGCCCACAAATAAAAAGTTTGGTTAAAACTTCTTCAGCCGAATTTGCTTGATCTTGCTGTCAGAAAAAAAAAAGAACAAACATCGGTGAAAGCATAATCTTTGTAAATAGATTGTTAACAGGAGCACATGAATGAAATGAGAGGAATGTTTTTAAAACTTACGTTCAGGCCTGGAATGAAGTGCTCTCCCATGATCATATGCATCATTCCGATGATGGCGCCACCCTGAAGAACACAGTACATGAAGTATTAAAAATCACATGAAAGAAGAATTAATTATAAAATTTAAAAAAAAAAAAATTGGGAACGGAAATGCACGGGTACCATCACCAACATCAAAACAGAAACCGAATATCGTGTCTTAGTAGATCGGCTGATGTCTGCTAAATTTGTTATTGATCGCTATCATTGTGACCCTGCTTTGCTCAATGAGCCTCCTTCCTCCCTCCTTCCTGTTGCATCCCCCTTCTGTCTCCCCCCAACTCCCCACCCCTCTGTATCTATCAGCCTGCTGGTCTTTGGCAACAGCATTACTGCAAAGGTTGTTCTCCCTTCTTGTCCACACTCCTACCACCACCACCTTTTCTACCTTCTCACTTCTAAATTTGTGCATTGGTCTCTGTCACATAGTGCACGCTGCATGGGCAGTCTAAAGAACCACCGCACCAGATACAGGGGCTGGCTGACCATATACCATACAGCCAATGTCTACATCACTGAAGAACATTGTGGTGGTCCACACACACCTGTGTTGAGAGTGGTAGTAATGTTGTCTGTAGTAGCGCTGTGGGTTGACCCTAGTTATTTAAAACTACTTACTCTGATAGGAGAGTATCCGCTCTCGGAAAATGTCTCTCTGACTAAGCTGGGTATCAAAGATCACGTGTGCTCAATAGCATGCCGATGTGTGGAGCCGATTTGACGCGATGTTGGCGCACAAAAAGGCCCAAGTGTAGACGCAACTTAAAAAAAGATCGCTTTTATATAGTAGAAGAGTTTCCCATGACAACAGATTTATAGCAGCGATATGCTGGACTCCTGCGCAGTCAGGGACTCCCAAAGTGCTCTGTCCTCAGTCATAGGCAACAAGATAGAGAGACATTATATAACCAGTCCCGTTACGTTATGTCGTGGCGAGATTCCAGGCAAACTCACGGCGCTCAAGAGCAGCCAAGACAAGTTCCTGTTGGTCAGTGTATGAGATGGCCCGCTGCCTGACAGAGTCACTGACTGATCTTGTGCACTTTGTATAAGACATGGGGGACGTGTTCGACTGACTTGAACACCTAAACAAGACAACAGAATCAACCATAATACACGAGAAAGATTCTTTATGTCATTTACTTCATTCCAGCTTCGCGAAAATATCGGCGAAAAAATACATGCATAAGCTACGTGAAGTATTATACGCCCATCAAACGTAACAGAAACCTGATGATACTCCGTGGTAGCTTCTGAAATAGTTTATACAAACTGACTCGGTAGTTTAACTCATTCACCTCCCCTTCCAACCACTTGTCACCACGATCTTCTGATAGCACACTCTCATCTCATCGGTTACCAGACACTCCCCCTCCCACACACACGGTGATTCCGCGGATTAAACTTACCCCCCTCGCCGATAAACCATCCCTTACCAAATTCTGCCAGAGACACGCTTTCATCCCCATCACTCTCCTGCCCCCATGCCTCCTGCCCCCTCTCCCAGCTCACCTTGGTGTAAGTGATGGTGTCGAACTGATTGTTGATCTCTTCTGGAGTCTCCACGGGGTTGCTCATAGGGTGAGAAGAGCTGTAGCTGTCAATGTCCATGGCGTAAAACACACCCGCTGCCATGTCTACCACAGAGCTCTGAAAGTCCAAACATAAGGAATCACAATGAGGATGAGGATGAATTGCTCGCCTTCGCTGCTTTTCTACGGTAGCAAAAATAATCCCCGCAGTCATGTTCACCACTCAGCATTGAAAAATATGATTAAAAAATCCGACAGGTGTTTTGTTTCTGAATAGATTTGGGGAAAACTTTTAATATAAATGACCCTTCTTTTTACTGTTTGAACTGGACTTCTATAATTCAATGCCAGAATCAAGTAAAGTCGTCATGCTCTCGGTGATAGAAAATAGGTAGCAATTTTACAATAATCTTGTGTCAAAATTTACGTTAAAATATGGGGCATCACACGAAAACTGCTGTCTTGATGCCTCTCTTGTTTCACGTCTCACCATAGCGTACTTTGGTATATAGAAAGTAAATACTCAGTGCTTGCAGATGCTACATATCTTCATTCAAATTATTCAGAATGTTGTGTAACTGTGCAACGAAACTGCAAGGCGACGCAGCGTCTCCTTTCACTATCGCTATTAGGCAATCACCTGACCTCCTGCACGGAATTCCAAACTGTCAACATCGAGCCGATGAATCGTTTCATCTACGAATCAGCCATGGTGTCCTACGTCTTTATTTTCTTTTTGTAGTCTGGCGCGTCGCTTATCCCGTGCATTCTATTTTTAACGTGTTTCGTGCAAAATGCATGCCAGGTGGGGCTGTGTTCAGCTGTGTCTAGATGCAAATGATATCTCGTTTGATTTATCATTCGGGGTGGGGAAAATCCTGTAAGCTTTACGAGCTCGTTTGCTTTGATCATGCGCTTTTCAGGAGACTGCTGT
>JADBJO010006289.1:82500-87500 GCA_016801955.1 Conus betulinus | reverse complement strand
ATTGAAGCTATTTTCTGTTTCAGTTTATACATTCATTTTTGAACCACCACAGACTCCAACGACATATATCTCTGCACATCACAGACAGGAATCAACAACTGGGGAAGGAGGGGAAAAAATGACGAGAAGAAGGAGGAGGAAAGAAAAAGGTCTTTCACGTGTGTGAAGAGCTGATGTTGGATGTGTTGAAGAGAGATATGCAGTGACAGACAATGTCTTTCTTTCTTTCTTTCTTTCTGCGTACACAGGCTGATACTCCTGCGGACACTGCCCGTATAGACAGGCAGTGGAGTTTGTGTGTATGACCGTTTTTTATCCCGCCATTAAGGCAGCCATGCTCCATCTTCGGGGAAAGGTGCATGCTATGTGTAACGTGTCATCCATACCAACGGCCAAACTGGCCTTCTCTTCCGAAAGTTGGTGATGGGATTTTACGTGTGTGCAAGATGTTGCGCGTGCGTTCACACACGGAACCTCGGTTTATAGTCTCATTCGAAGGACTATGAGGAATGGAGTCAGAACCAATGTTAACTCCGAGGGAAAAAATCCCCCTGAAACAAAATTCGAACCCGCAACCCCAGAATCACGAGTCCGGCGCTCTACCAACTGAGCTATTCCGGTCCTCACAGACAATGTCTGTATGTCTAAACCAGGATGACGCTGAATGTGGCATCATTCTGACGACGATGATAACGCTCACGAGGACCGTGAAGAGCCGGAGGAGGTAGAGAAGGAATCAACGAGAACACACTCACATGACCTGAGAGCTGATCTGGGGCATGTTGGACAAGGAGAGATGTAGTCCCGGTCGGTGTCGGTGCGTCTGAGCAGGGTGACGTTGAAGGTGGCCTTCAGGGCGGGCTCATCAAAGGACGGGAACACCTGGCGGAAATACGTCGGCTCCATCTGGGTCGTGGCCAGGTAGCTGTCAACAAAACGAGGGCGTCGTCATCAAAATGGCAACAATCAACAGCAACGGATCTGGACACCTCTGGAAGGACGCTCGCATGGTGGCTCAGAGACTGCGAAATCGTCGCCGTAGATTTAGGAGCTCAATAGGTGATGCCCCGTTCACACGAAACACAACATACATTATGTACAAATTCCACATCGAGCATCAAGAAACAAATAAATAAGGAACAAAAAAAGAGCAAAAACAAAAAAAAAAATGGAAGGGAGAGAAAAGAAAAAAGGAGGGGGAGGGAGGGGGGTAGATGAGTGGTGGAGGGGGTCCAAACTTCCTCACTCACAATATAAATGATACTCCCCCGACGCAAACAAACCAGCACATTTTCAAATGTAAGCGGCTAGGGCGGACCCTGACAAATGCACATGTTCCTTTTTTAAACACACTCAAACATTGATCATTTAAGAGTCGAATGGCTTAGCAACTAGTTGTACTCAAAGTGTGTAAATGTACCATCTACAACAACCACGCCACGTTCTAAACTGTCTTTCTTTTACCAGAGTAACACAGGGCTGTAAACGTGTTTGTACATTTTGCAGTCTTTAAATTCTATTTTTCAACAAACTAAACCACAATTGATAATAATAAAAATAAAACAATCAAACAAACAACAACACACACAACAACAACAACAACAACAACAACAACAACACCGTGCCAGCATTATTCTGTTCCCAAGCACAACAAACTGTAACGGCCTCTGATAGTACATCATTCCCCGATTTGTTGACGCTCGCTTGCCAAACTCACACGGTGCGGTTGTCATCTTTGTACGAGGACAGGTACAAGCCTTCTCCGCTCCTTCGTATCTCGCCACGCAGGTGGGAGAAGCTGACGGAGTAGCTCTGCCCCGCTGCCAGAGGCTGCCTCATGTGGATCTTGTAGAAGTGGAACTGCTCTTCCTCCGTGACGTCAGCCACCGGAAGTGACGCGGCAGGGTTCATGACGTTGGTGACGGTGATGGAGGCAGGGTCGAGCGTCAGACGATCTGGGAGAAGAAGAGATAGTAGGGCACAGTGTAGGTCATTTTTTTGCATCATCATGAAAATGGGATTAAAAGAAGTTCGGGAGGAGACGTGACCTGTCTGACCCTGTTCCCTCCGCCTTCCTCCCTGGCCCTTTCCCTTCCCCACCCAACCTCCTTGTTTGTTTACTGATGACGTTTCCCTGCGTCGAGTGCCAGTTTTTTCTTTGCATCAACCACACTGACGTCATCCGTATGCACTGTCATCGAATTTATGTGTGTGTTCCCTTTGAAAATGCTGAAGATCTTGAATCAACGTCTGTCGTGACAGCACAGTGCCCCTTTCAACGCTAATGCCGCAAAAAAAAAAGAGCCACGAGTCTCGGCATCAACGTTTGCTTCCTGCACTAGTTTAAGCAAGTCCTGACCAATAGATCTTGAAAGATACTGGGCCCAAGAGAAGCTACATTTACTTCCATCATTTCCTTCACTTGAAGTAGCGAGAGGGTGGTAAAGGAACAGGCCTTTGAGGAGAGCGAATGCTGAACCAGCCAGAGCCGATAAAAACTGAATCTTGGCGAACCTGGTGGCGCAAGTGTTAACTGGTGGCTAAAGTGTTAACTGGTTTCTTGTTGTCTGTATGTCATGTTTGTGTGTGTGTGTGCTGTCTGTGTGTGTGTGTGTGTGTGTGTGTGTCGGCTGTAGGTATGTCAACAAGTTTAGGACTTCCTTTTTTTTTTTTGGATGGGAAGCTTTCTTCCCTGATTTGCGAGCCTCAAATTTGCAATAGCGTGAGGCTGCCGCCAGTGACATTCATTCTGAGTCACATGCTCGAACTTACTGCTTACTGACACTGCTTGTTTCTACTGCTGCTGATGCTGTTGCTACTACTACTACTACTACTACTACTACGACGACCTACACTACTACTACTACTACTGCTACTACTTCCCACTACGTTTACGACGACCACCACCACCACGACGGAGACGCCACGTACGCTGTAGCCCAATACGTTTGTGTGTGCCTATAAATCTTACATACAAGAACCTGTGGGATGATCTTTTACTACTCATGATAGCGTCTATGCTGCTGCTACTCATCCCCCCCCCCCCCCCTTCCTCTTTCTTCTATTGCTGCCGCTGCCGCTACCCCCCCCCCCCCCCCCCGCCTTCATTCTCCTACTTCCACTGCTGCTACTTTTACGGAGGACAGTCTGTTACACATATCTAAAAAAAAAAAAAGATAAACTTCCACTGCTTCTGCTACTGCTGCTGCTACTACATTTATCCTTTCCTGTGTAGCCTACTAAGGCTACGTTGATTGCTGAATGGTGTATTGTATATGAACAGGTCCGCTTGTTTGGGGTCCTCACCAGTAAGACTCAACCGGCGATCATCAACACCACCAATAAAACAGCAGCAGAAGCAACAAGAACAACAACAACTACTGCTGCTACTACTACTACTACTATTATTACTACTGCTGCTGCTGCTGCTGCTGCTGCTGCTGCTGCTGCTGCTCCTCCTCCTCCTCCTCCTCCTGCCATTGCTTCTGCTATTGTCGCTGTCGCTGCTGTTTCTGCGCGACCTTTACTACAACTGCTGCTGGTACTGCTAGTTCGTTACAACTACTATCGCTTGCTCCTGTTACAGCAGTTGCTGCCTATACTACTATCCTTATTTCCCACTACTACTTTAGCCATTTCTGCTGCTGCTGTTGCTACTGCTGCTGTTGCTGTCTTTTTCTACCGCTGCTGTTGCTGCCACTCTACTGCTGCTGCTGCTGTTGCTGTTTCTGCTATGCTGCTGCTGCGGTTACTCTAACCAATGCGATTGAGCGGAGAGAGAACCTTGATGCAGAGTGATGACGCTGGTGGCCGAGACGCAGCAGGTGAAGAAGATGGTGACGCTGCCTTCGAAGAAGAACTCCGCGGGGTCGTCCCCGTAGATGTGGGGCTGAAGGCGCAGGTCGTAGTGGTAGGGAACCAGGTCGGTGGGCAGTCTGAGACAACCAGCGCAATCATCATCATCATCATCATCATCCTCATCCTCATCATCATCATCATCACCCGTCATTGACGTCGTTATTGTCGTCATCATCAATCATCATTGTGATTATCATCATCATCGTCGTCATTGTTGTGTGTGTGAGTGTGTCGTTATCAGTCACCATCGTCGCCATCTTCGTTTCAAACCGTCGTCGTTGTCACCGTCATCGCCATCATGGACTGATCATATGCTGGGCCTTGGTCGGTGGGAAGTCATACACCGAGACAGAAAACTGCATACTACAACTACACTACCACTACAACTACTACTACCACCACTACTACTACTACTACTACTACTACTACGACGACGGCCACCACCACCACCACCACTACTACTACTACACACAACAACAAGAACTAAGACAACACAACAACAACACCACCACCACCACCTACTACCACCACCACCACCACCAACTACTACTACTACCACTACTACTACTACTACTACTACTACCACCACCCACCACCACCACTACGACTACTACTACTACTTCTAACGATCACAACACCATAACAGCAATGACAACGACAACACCACCACCACCACCACCACCACCACCACCACCAATAGCTTTATCATAAACGAAATTCTCAGGTACTAAGTCGTTGTGCAGTCTGTGGGAGGTACATCACATCACTACTGTAACTACTACTTCTTTACACTTTGACTGACGACAACAGCAAATAACAATAACAAGAGCACCAAATACCACTACTACTACTACTACTACTACTACTACTACTACTACTACTACTTATTTACAACCACCACCAGCGTAACACGTGCTCTAAACAGGAACCAGAAAATTAAACCTTTGCCCCCAAAGTTCACAACGCATCAGGATCTTGAGGCCATAAAAAATTCAACGATACGATACAACATTACAAAATGTAAACATGGAGAATCAAAACCCCTAGTCACAACATCCGAGAGCATGTACACTATCCACTGCACACCATACCTGCTCTGAGAAAAGTGAAGGAGGAGGAGAGAAGCAGGAGGGGGGGGGGGG
>JADBJO010006289.1:47500-50000 GCA_016801955.1 Conus betulinus | reverse complement strand
AAGAAAGAGAAGAAGGAAGGAAAGGAAAGGAAAAAAGAAAGAAAAGAAAGAAGAAAGAAAGAAAGAAGAAGAAGAAGAAGAAGAAGAAAGAAGAAGAAGAAGAAGAAGAAGACAAAAACGGATGTAAGATATAAGGGGCCAGGCTAGACGTTTTACATAGAGCTGTCCATGTGAAAAAGATTCCCAAACAAGGGAGTTTGTCCCTGGCGCGGGGTCTGCGTGAAGCAACCCGTTAGGGACAGGTGAACGGTAAGGACATACAGGACAGACAAGAAGTGGATGGGGCAGAACTGGGGGGACAACCCGTTGGGGACGGGTGAACGGTAAGGACATACAGGACAGACGAGAAGTGGATGGGGCAGAACTGGGGGAGACAACCCGTTGGGGACAGGTGAACGGTAAGGACATACAGGACAGACGAGAAGTGGATGGGGCAAAACTGGGGGACAACTTGCGTTGGGATAGCAGTGCACGTTTCACACACACACAGGACACACACACACACACACACACACACACACACACACACAAACCTGATGCAAAAGTAATGTTATTCAACACGACACGACAAGGACATGACAGACAGACGACACATTACAATACAAAGAAATAAAGGGGCTAATTGTGCACAAGACAGGACGCCGCGGTGAACGGTAGGAGCAGGTGTGGGTAAAAGACACACACAGTGGACACACACACACACTGGGGGGACTTGCTCTGCCACACACAGATACGCAGTGCCCCCCCCCCCCCCCACAACACACACACACACACACAGCGAGCGCGCACGTACCCCACACAAAGACACCCCCCCCCACCACACACACACACACACGACACACACACATACACACACACACACACACACACACACACACACACACACACACACACACACACACACACACACAACACACACAACTATAATGCTACAAAGAGACTACGCATTCTGTAATCGAACTATAAACATGCTGTAGAGAAGGGAGACAACTCACACAGGCTCCCCTTCGTCCCGGTAGTAACTGAGGTACAAGCCGTTGCCATCCGTACTCAGACGTCCGGAAAAGTGCCGGAATTCCAGCTTGTACATCCCCCCACACACCAGTGGGTTGGTCACGCATGCAGGTGCAGAAAATGCCGCTGCTCGTCGTAGGTGGAGGACTGGAACAGCTCTTTCTGACGAGCTTCAACCGTGATGTGGTTGATAAATACGGAAAACAACTCATAAAGGCTCTGAACAAGTACGATCTAACAGTGGTGAGGTACAATAAGAATTCCGTACTCAGAGGTCCGGCCCGTTCGGGAATCCACCAGCTTGTACATCTTTCCCACACAGATTCACATCTATTGGTCTGAGATGCAGATCACAGAAAATGCCGCACACACACGTAGGTGGAGGACACACACACACACACACACTGACTGTTTTCACGCAGTGCCGTTGACACACACACACACACACACACACGCACGCGCGCACACACACACACGCACAAGCACACACACACACACACACGCACACTCACACACACAAAACACACACACACGCACACACGCACGCACACACACACACACACACACACGCTTTCTCATCGCACACACACACACACACACACACACACACACACACACACACACACACACACACACACTCACACCCACACACACACACACACACTTCGCACATCTATTGCAGCTGAGTGACGCACACACACACACACACACACACACACACACACACACACACACACACCTGTCGGACAGAGATGTCGGAATCGGCGATAGTCAGGCGATCCATGTGGACTATGACGTCATCAGTGACGTCAATACACTCCACGTGAATGGTGGCGGAGCCTTCAAAGAAGAACGCGGAACTGTCATTCCCGTAGATGTGAGGCTTCAACTCCACTTCGTAGTGTTTGGGACGAACATTGGATGGAAGCCTGAAGTGGAAAACGAATCAAATACAATCAGCATCCATTCAAAAATAAAAACTCAAAACAAACACACAAAAAAACCCAAAGAAAATCACACTCACACACAAAGGTATTATCATCTTATGCATACTTTAGCTAAGTCCTAAACAGAAGTGCGTCTCCACCACTACAGTGTTTGACATTTTCCTTTGACGTTTTGTCAGTGTGTGTGTGTGTGTGTGTGTGTGTGTGTGTGCGCGCGCGCACGCGCGCGCGCATGTGCGTGCGTACACGTGCGTGTGTTCAAACATCGCAAGGCGTGTGATATTTACGAATACACTCAAATGCAGTCTTGTGAACACACACATGAACACGCACTGATAAATATCAAATCGTATATCGTTACCGTCACAAACACACAAAACTACTACTAAAGAAAACGCTTTATTAACAACCCACCCACACAGAGAAGACAAACGAAGTGAAGCGGACAGTTCGTTATGCAATTGATGTCATTTAATAGGAGAGGGGGGGGGGGGGGGGGGGGGGGGGGGGGGGGGGGGTAGCCAGTTCACAAAATATAA
>JADBJO010006289.1:32500-35000 GCA_016801955.1 Conus betulinus | reverse complement strand
ACGATTTTGCCGGGGCATGAGATGAACGTGGAGAGGTCGTCGAGACTGAGATCACCACGAGAACTAAGCACAAAGGGTAAGACAGCTGGAGACAGACTCTTACTGACTCAGAGGCTGGGGACAGACAGACAGACAGACAGACAGACAGACAGACGCACAGACAGACAGGGTCCCTCACTTGACGAGATTCCAGGCGTCGTTGATGATCTGAGCGCGGTTAATGGGATGGATCACCTGAAACCCATGAATATGCATGAGCACGAGCATGTCAAAGGTGACATCCGACCCTGGTTTCTCCATGACTAGCTTTGGAAACAATAGCCGGGTCTATTCAGGTCGAGAATAGCGCTAAGTGGGTGATAGGGGAACATAATAGTGACACCCGCCATTAACAGCCGATGATTCTGGAAAACAGATATTATCCTTCTGGAAACAACAACAACAACAACAATAGCAACAACAACAGCACAACAGCAACAACAACAACAACAGCAGCAGCAGCAGCAGCAGCAGCAGCAGCAGCAGCAGCAGCAGCAGCAGCAGCAGCAGAAACAACAACATCAACAACAAACAACACACAGGAACAACCATGAAAATAGCTATCATCACTGTTATTCCAATGGTTCTAAACCGTTTCCCTGTTTTTTTCCTCGTGTCTCACTTCCGGCTACCGGCGCAATGATATCAATGACACCAGTGCGCATGCGCATATTAGGGATAACAGGGGAAACCACCAAAAGACCCGATTTCCCTGAGATGACTGTATTACTCAGTTGCTTCCCAGGAAAACAGAGTCAATTCACCAGAATTTAGAACAACATTAAAAAAAAGCCAGTCGTGATCCCTTGGAAAACAAGGAAACATAGTTATTATCCTAAAAAAAAAAAAACTGCAGAAAAACAATCGTGAACCCTCAGTGATAAGGGAGATAATAAATAACCATCGCTGTTTTGTCCAGGATTATGACTTGTTTTACCACAAGAAAAAACAGGCAATAGCTATTATCAAGTTTTGACGTTACAATGCTTCCATAATTATGATGATGATGGTAAGGTTGAGAGTGGAGGGAAGGGGTTGGGGATGGAAGGGTGGGGGGGGGGGGTGGGAGGGGGGGGGGGGTGGTGGGGAGAAAGAGGGGTTGGGAGGCAGGGGAAGAAGAACCTACCATACCACATGGTATCGTGTTGTACTGTACTATACTGTATGGTTCTGCATTGTATTATACAATACCATGCTATCCTATCGTATTGTATTGTACTGTCCCATGCTGTATTGTATTGTACTATACTGTACCATGCAGTCTTGCGTTGTACTGTACCTTGCTGTATTGTATCAAATTGCACTGTACCATACGTGTATTGCGCTGTACTCTACCGTACCCTGTTGTATTGTACTCTACCATATTGCATTGCATTGCATTCTACCATATTGAATTGCATTGCATTCTACCATATTGTATTGCATTGCATTCTACCATATTGTATTGCATTGCATTCTACCATATTGTATCAAATTGTGGTGTACCATACCCTATTGTATTGTATTGTGTTGGACCGTACCATACTGTATTGCATTATATTATACTGTACCGTACTGTACTGTACTGTTCTGTACAATACCGTATTGTATTGTGTTGTATAGTTCAATACTGTATTGTACCATATCGTACTGTATTGTATTATATTGTACTATACCATACTGTATTGTATTATTTTGTACTATACCACACTGTATTATGTTATACTGTACCATGCTGTATTGCATTGCATTGTGTTGTACTGTACTATACTGTACTTTACTGTATTGTGTAGTGTTGTCTGCACATTGCTAAATCATACATACTACGTACTCTACGATGTGATCTGTCTAGTTGCCGAAAATGGACATTACGTAGTTGTATCGTTTTTTAGTTGTTTTTTTTTTTCTTTCTCTTGAAAGAGGCCACGGAGCCGAAAATTTGAAATATGGAGCGTGGAACTGGGATTTTAGGGTACTGTTTTCTTCCCTTTGGAGGGAGGGCTATTGCTTTTTTTTTTTTTCGTTCGCTTATTATTTCATTTAGGAAAGTTAGTGGTGGACAAGAGAAGCATAGTTTTTTTTTTTGTGTGAGTTTATTGTCCACGAAATACATATTCAGTAGGGGGGGGGGGGGGGGGGGGGGGGGGGGGGATGAAATGTAAGGAAGGGAGAGGAGGAGGAATAAAAAGAAAAAAGCCTGTACCTCTCTAGCTTCTCCCCCCCCCCCCCCCCCCCCCCCCCCATCCTCCTCATCCTTCCCCATCCAACCCTTCCTCACCTGATGATCTGCGTTGAGTTGACGGATGAGGTTGTGCCAGTTCTGAAGGTCATAGTTCACGCGGAAGTAGCCGTACTGTTGTACGTTCACCACGAACCAGCCACTGTCGTCTCCTAGTGTTGGATCAGCTATGGTGTCCACTGCCACCATCCACACGCTTTGTTATTGTGGTTATTCATCACCTGTTTTTTTTTTTTAGGTCTG
>JADBJO010006289.1:12500-15000 GCA_016801955.1 Conus betulinus | reverse complement strand
TACATGCACACACCTCTCCTCTCTCCCCTCTTTCTCTGTCACACACACACACACACACACACACACACACACACACACACACACACACACACACACACACACACACACACACGCACGCCCCCCTCCTACCCCCCCACCACCACACATACACATACACACACACACACACACACACACACACACACACACACACACGAACACACAATACTCACACCACCCGATCTCCATCCATGTAGGACGTCACGTACACCCCCCCGTCTCGTTCTTCAAAGGCCCAGAAAACCTGGCCACCACAACCTGATAGTTCCCATTCTGCCTCAGATTCTCGCTGAGGTGCAGTCGGTAAACTCCGGTACCGCCTCGTACGAAATCTCCCGAACGTTGACGACACACGCCCGAATCCTTCTCCCGCACACTGACGTCACTGTTCTCGATGGCGAGGTCTTTATGGCGGTGCAGCGTGATGACGTCCGTGACGTCATGGCAGGTGACGTCAATGGTGACGCTGCCTTCGAAGTAGAAGGCGCTGGGGTCTGTGCCGTAGATGTGCGGCTGAAGGCGGAGAAGGTAGTGAGAAGGAGTGACGGCAGAAGGTAGTCTGGAAGAAGAAAGACAGAACGAAGGAATAAAAAGAATGTAATGGTAAAATTAACGTCTACAAATCTGTCGGGAGAGCTGAGACCTTTAACATGGTCGAAAGGATCCCGGGAAATTATTTGCCGTCCGGAAAAGTTGATGGTAATTAAGGACTAAAAGAATCACTTCACGTGTACTTAAAAAAAAAAAGAGAAAAAAATTAACAAATTGTCAACGTTTAGCCTCTATCAGAATGTTTAAAGTTCCATGTACATACGTTACTTGATAGATACTTAGCTGCACAGTATTCATGCTTATTCAGAAAACTGCAAGAACACTGCTGAATGAGGGAATGGGCGATACAGATTCGCACCAACCTTTTTAATAGTTTTGTTTTTTGACCAATGTTCATTTTTGCATTCAGTACATCTTTTTTTTTATAGTTGTGTGTGTGTGTGTGTGTGTGTGTGTGTGTGTGTGTGTGTGTGTGTGTGTGTGTGTGTGTGTGTGTGTGTGTGTGTGTGTGCGTGCGCGCGCGCGCGCGCGCGTGCGTGCGTGCGTGCGTGCGTGCGTGTGTGTGTTTTGTGTGTGTGTGTGTGTGTGTGTGTTTCTATTTTCACCGAATATATTGATGTAGCATGTTACCTAGTTTTCTTTTTTTCTTCGTTGTTTTCGGACTAACAGGTATTTTGTATGGTATGTTCATTCACGACTACTTCTTGGTGTGTTTCCTGAACTTGAAAATGTGTTCGAAAATGTTCAATACAACCAAATAATAATAGGCCTAATGATAAAAAATAATGGCAATAATAATAATAACAAACAATAAACAGATAAATAAGATAAAAACAAAATAATAATAACAAGAATAATAATCAAGATCGAGGCATTTCAGAGTGCTATCTTGGGACAGGAATCAGCCGAGAAGGGGGAGGGGGGTGGCGGGAAGGGGGGAGGAGGGGAGAAAGTGGGCTGGGGGGGGGAGAGGGTGAGTGCCAGGGGAGTACTGTGGGAGATGGGATGATAACACCTTAGTGTTCTAATCATGTAGGTGATCAAGGACACGTCTCCTTCCCCCCCGCTAATTCTAATGCCTTTGAAATCTACTGCTGCATGTCTTCTAGACATGATGAGAGCGAAATGTTGGCGAAAGTATACCATCGTCATCTTATCATTACTAGAACTTCTATCATCATCATCATCATCATCATCATCATCATCATCATCATCATCATCATCATCATCATCATCATCATTATGATAAGAGTTGTGATTTTTATTATTGTTATGTTGATGATGATGATAATGATGATGGTGATGATGATGATGATGATGATGATGATGATGATGATGATGATGATGATGAGATGATGATGATGACAGAAAAACATATCATCATCATCATCATCCTATCATCATCATCATTATTATTATTACTATATTATTATTATTGTTGTTGTTTGTGTTGTTGTTGTTGTTATTCTTCATATTATTATTATCATTGTTATTATTATTATTATCAGCAGCAGCAGCAGCAGTAGTAGTATCATCATCATCATCATTAATAGTAGTAGTAGTAGTAGTAGTAGTAGTAGTATCATTGTTATTGTTATTATTGTTTTTATTATTATTATCCTCATTGTTATTATTATTATTATGTTATTATTATTATTTTTATTATTATTATTACTATCACTTATGTTCTTCTTGTTGTTGCTGCTATCATCATCATCATCATCATCATCATCATCATCATCATCATCATCATCATCATCATCATCATCATCATTGATAATTATTCGACCTCTCTCACCTGTAGTTGTGACGGTCGTAGGGAGGGGCGGTCGTAGTGGCCACTCCTGAAGATGTGGTGGTAATCGCCGGTGGGGTGGTCTGCGAAGAGGGGCAGACACCGCCTGTCAAC
>JADBJO010006289.1:0-2500 GCA_016801955.1 Conus betulinus | reverse complement strand
CTATCCACTCATGTGCACCCTACATAAACGTGCGAAGGCGCGCGCGTGCACATAGACACACACCACACACACACACACACACACACACACACACACACACACACACACACACACACACATACGCACAAACGCACACACACATACCTACCACCACCACCACTACCACCACCATCACCACCACCATCGCCAACAACACCAACACCACCAACAAAAGCAAACCACGTGTGACAACGAAAAGAGATCTGTTTGGACGCGGTGCAGTCCTCTCAGAGAATATTATTTTTAGGCCAATGTTACACGTGTGCAACAAAAAAAGAGCATTTCGTGACTTGTCAGAATGCAACGCGGCATTTTCTGTAGCTCCCGTCTGTCCGACTGTTCCGAACTACTCACCTCTCTAAACTGAGTTTTTTTTTTTTTGTTTCGTTTTGTTTTGTTTTTCAAAAAGAAAATTACAATAAATCCGCGAGACAAAGTTGCTTAACAAAACGACAACACAGGACACAACGCGTTTTGACCCCCTTAGGTCTTCTTCAGGCCAGATAAACAACATTCAGGACAATGAAAACGAAGAATGAACAACCACTGATCTTCCCGAATTTGGCGCAATGTGCTTTTCTTGAATTCGGCGCAGTTCTTATGGTCTTCTCGAATTCGGCGCAAAATGGGCTTGCGCCGAATTCGAGAAGATAAGTGGTAGTTCGTTCTTCCTTTTCATTGTCCTGAATGTTGTTCATCTTGCTTGAAGAAGGCCTAAGAGATCGAAACGCGTCGTGTTTGTTTTGTCTTTTTTTCATTTGCTTGTCCCCTTTGTCTGGCGCATTAATTGTAATTTTCCTGGAATAAGATGTGTTTGGATTTTCCGAGTGTAGTCACCTCACTTTGAAACTAAATTGAGTTTAGACAACTTCCGACAAAAAAAGTGAACTCAACAACTGCAATTACACTCCAACCTCATGCGTTCTCACCGAATTCCAACCTGGTGGTCACAGTTCCACCTGACTTGAAATTCCCGTAAGATCCATGCCAAATATTGCGTAAAGGACTGAAATTCGTGCCGCGCTCCAACCCACTACCAACAAAACTCACGTGCTTTTCTTGTGCCAGCTGTTCTCTTGCAGGCTTTTCTTGTGCCAGCTGTTCTCTTGCAGGTTTTTTCTGTGCCAGCTGTTCTCTTGCAGGTTTTTCTTGTGCCAGCTGTTCTCTCGCAGGCTTTTCTTGTGCCAGCAGTTCTCTCGCAGGCTTTTCTTGTGCCAGCTGTTCTCTCGCAGGCTTTTCTTGTGCCAGCAGTTCTGTCGCAGGCTTTCTTGTGCCAACAGTTCTGTCGCAGGCTTTTCTTGTGCCAACAGTTCTCTCGCAGGCTTTTCTTGTGCCAGCATTTCTCTCGCAGGCTTTTCTTGTGCCAGCAGTTCTCTCGCAGGCTTTTCTTGTGCCAGCAGTTCTTTCGCAGGCTACGCCTTGCTGCCCGCTTTGCACATGCTCAGCCAAAGCCAAGCAAAGCCGCAGATGAAGAAGACCTTGCAATCTGTTCCCACGACAACCAGTCACGTGGACTCTCAGCCCTGGGACTTTCCCGGCGCTGGACTGTTACATAAAGGCCTGCATGAAACGGATGGAACAACTGCAACCTTCACCGTTAAAGCACTCCAACCTGACAGCCGCTGGACAGAAGGCACTGAGGGACCTTCATGAGAGACCGGACGTCGTCATTAAACCAGCCGACAAGGGTGGGGCCATCACAGAATGGATTTAAAGACCTGAGTCTTAAAGAGACAAACAGACGACTCGCCGACATCGCCTCCTACAGAGAGATCCCCGAACCCACTACCCAGACAGATAATGCGCTCATCCGCAAAACCATTAAAATGTGAGATCGTGGGGGGCAATCTTCCTCCAGAAGCCTCGAATGTAGTCAACAACGAGCCCAAAGAGTCCAACTTTCATCTGCTGCCCCAAATCCATGAAGCCAGTACTCAAGGACAACCAACCGTCTCTCCATGTGCATGCCCCATGGTGCTCTTTCTGACACACTGGACAATCTCTTTCAGCCGTTGGTTGCTGGTCTCCCGAACGTACGTGAAGGACACAAACCAAGCTCTCAGACTGTTCAGGAACTTCAGGTTCGCTGACAACAGCATTGAACGCTACATCTTTACCATGGACATAACACCCCTGTACGCCAGCATTCCCCACTGCGATGGACCCCAAGCACTCAAACACTTTCTGGAGAGGCACAGCCGTCAGCTGCAAAAAATCCCTACCATTCTCCGCCTGGCCGAGTTGGGTGCTGGCTTTGAACTCCTTTGGATTCCAAGACCGCCATTTCCTACAGACTCGGGGGGGGGGGGGGGGGGCTGCCATGGGTACCGAGATGGGTTCAAGCTTCGCCTGTCACTTTGTGGGCTTTGTAGAAGAACAAGCCCTCGGCGAATACAGAGGACAGGTCCCAGCCTTCTGTCACGCTACTTTGACGACTGTCTGGGCGCAACAGTGGGCTCAG
>JADBJO010006288.1:131695-137731 GCA_016801955.1 Conus betulinus | reverse complement strand
TTTCCGTTCGTACCAGCCCTGCCCTCAGTGGTCAGGTAGGTGACATGTGTTGAGGATTTCCGTTCGTAGTACCAGCCCTACCCACAGTTGTCAGGTAGGTGACATGTGTTGATGGCAGTGATGAGGATTTCCGTTCGTACCAGCCCTGCCCTCAGTGGTCAGGTAGGTGACATGTGTTGAGGATTTCCGTTCGTACCAGCCCTGCCCTTTCCGTTATGCTGACATTCACTGTCGAGCAGTTGTCAGGTAGGTGACATGTGCTGATGGCAGTGATGAGGATTTCCGTTCGTACCAGCCCCCAACATGCTGACATTCAGTGGGGTAGCAGTGGTCAGGTAGGTAGGTGACATGACAAGGGCACATCATACATGAGCTTCTGTGGCAGCGCCAGCTCTGAAAGTCCACACGGTGAGAGCGATCTTCACAATCGCATCATGAACAGATGCTCGAATGCGCCGAATCAGCAAGTGTTCAATGCTTCCGCTTCTCATCCAACACACCCATGATACCACCAGTCGAACCCCGGCTGTGACAGTAACTGCCTGGTCGTGGACTGAGCAGGAGTGAGAATGTTCCTTCCAAGAGCCTATCATGTCCACCCCAGGAAGAGTTGTCATCAGTTAGTCGGTAATTGTGACACTAACGTGCTGTGACAGTAACTACCTAGTCGTGGACTGAGCAGGAGTGAGAATGTCCCTTCCAGGAGCCTATCATGTCCGTCCTATGAAGAGCTGTCGTCACTTGGCCGGTAATTGTGACACTGACGCGCACCAACGTGGAGAGGTAATCGAAAGTCCGTCGACGTGAGAGCAGGGGATTACTCCCCCCCCCCCCCCCCCCCCTCACTCAACATGTGACATCTGATGTTCAATTTTACACATGTAAACTTAGGTACAGCTATGTGAAATAAGATGACATTCTACAGATGTGTGTGTGTGTGTGTGTGTGTGTGTGTGTGTGTGTGTGTGTGTGTGTGCGTGCGTGTGTGTGTGTGTGTGTGTGTGTGTGTGTGTGTGTGTGTGTGTGTGTGTGTGTGTGTGTGTGCATGCATGCGTGCGTGCGTGCGTGCGTGCGTGTGTGTGCGTGTGTGTGTAAAACAGAAAAACATTTTTAGCCTCTCTCTCTCTCTCTCTCTCTCTCTCTCTCTCTCTCTCTCTCCCCGAAGCGTCACTGCTAATTAAGATTGTCTGACAAAAGTACAAAAGTATTCATCAGTTATTCAAACAACAACAACAACAACAACAAAAAAAAAGCAAAACAAACAAAACAAACTCAGACTAGACCGAAATGCCTAACTATCGACAGAATACTAAGTGCTGAAGGTACTGTCTGTCATCCAATTTTCTTGTGTTAAAGTCAAAACAGGACAGAAACAAGAAAAAAAGCATTGCGCACAGAGAGAGAGAGAGAGAGAGAGAGAGAGAGAGAGAGAGAGAGAGAGAGAGATAGATAGATAGATAGATTACCAGCTTCTCTACCGTATCATGTATTCCGCGACTAACAAACATGAACAGATGTTTAAACGATATACGCTTTATGTCTGACATAAATATAGTGTTTCTCTCACCACGGCTGGTGCAACTTTGAAGAAGACTGCTTCAATCTGGCTGATGAGGTGGGCTGCCTTTCAAGCACAGAAAGTTTGCTCTACAGACAGATGGAATCCTTTCGCCGGGGACAGTTCAAACCTCCCCTTCCCCCTGCCGAGGTGCGTTACTCCAAGCTACTTCTTGGCGTACCGTTCATCGTTCCCATGAACACGTCCGTGGATGACCACCACACGAGCAAGGTCTCCGTATGTCCACAGACCCACTTCCAGTGTCCAGGGGATGGTTACTGTCTGCCTGTCTTTGTGCTGTGCAATGCTGTGGACGACTGCCCGGGCAGGGAGGACGAGGTGGACTGTGAACACTTCACCTGTCCAGGTTTTCACCGGTGCCGGAATTCCCGCATGTGTCTGCACCCTGAGCACCTGTGTGACGAGGTCAGGCACTGCCAGTGGCAGGACGATGAGGCCTTCTGCCATCACCTGTGTCCCGCGGGCTGCACGTGCCAGGGCCTGTCCTTTCGGTGCAGACGGCAGGTCAGTCTTATGGAGAACCACCCTGACGTGCGCTACCTGGATGCCAGCGACAGCGGGCAGAGGCCTGAGCGTTTGTGGAACAACACGATGCTGGTGTTCCTGGTTCTACAGCGGTGTGACGTCACCACGCTCTGCCTCCCTCGGTTGCCCAACTTAATCATTCTGGATCTGAGCCACAACCAGCTCCATGCAGTGACCCTGGAGCAGCTGAGACAGACAGAGAATTTGCAGGTGTTGCTGCTGACAGGGAACCCGCTGACTGGAGTGTTGGGAGGCAACAGGTCATCAGGGGCGCACCCCTTCCCTGCCCTGCACGTCCTGCACTTGTCGGAAGTGCACGTGCCTCACCTGTCTGCCGACATGTTGAAGGTGTTCCCCTCACTGACCGTCCTGAACCTGTCACAGAGCGGTGTGCGGCAGGTGACTGGCCGACTGCCCACACCACAGCTACAGACACTGGACGTGACGGGCTGTGTCCTGCACCACCTCCCCCGTCACTGGCTCACCTCCCTCCCCAAACTGCGCTCTGTGTACACCGACCTCCCCACTCTGTGCTGTCCTCAGAACTGCCTGCAGGATTCCACCTCAAGCACTGCCACTCCCCCTCCTCTCTTCTCCTCCTGTCACAGTCTGCTGGGTTCGACCTCACTGCGAGCTGTGACCGCTGCCTTGGCCACTGTAGCCCTAGCCTGCAGCTTTTCCACTCTCCTGTTCCACCTGTACCAATCCCAAGTGACCAGAGCAAGGAGCACCGCGTTTGAGTGTCAGCTCTTAGTGTCCAGTCTGGTGATGGGCCTGTACCTGTCAGGTGTGTGTCTTGCGGACCAGCTGTTCCGAGGTCACTACCTGTGGGAAGACAGATGGTGGAGGTACAGCCCCTGGTGTTCCCTGTGCGGCGTTCTCTACCTGCTGTCCACACAGGTGTCCACCTTCATCATGGCGTGTCTGACAGCAGACCACTGCCTTCACCTGGCCAGCCGTGACCTACAAACTGTGGGGCAAAAGACGAGTGATGGCCTCCAGCGCGTTGTGTTGGGTCGTGGGTTTGATTCTCTCCATCACGCCACATGTCTTTGCCTCCACCCCACAGCATCAGACGGCTCTGTGCGTTCCTCTTCCCCTGACTGGCGACCCACACACGCATCACCAGACCTCACAAGTCGTGGTCGTGCTGAACACGTCGCTGATGGTGCTGACGACGACGGGCCAGGTCTACATCTACATCGCCGTTCATCTCGACCCCGTGGTCTTCCTGGCCGACTCCCAGAGATCGCGCCAGCTGAACTCTGCCCGCCGCACCATCAGCATCTCTGGCGCTCACGCCTGCAGCTGGTTCCTGGTGGCCGTTCTGCTGCTGCTGCTGCTGCTGCTGCTGCCCGCACAGCGGTCCCCGCCTGACGAAGTGCGCTCAGCTGTGACCGCCTTTGCGCTGCCCGTCACCGTGGCGTTGATGCCTGTCCTCCACGTCATGAACATGGCCTTGGAACAACGCAGACACGTCCAGATTCAGCGTGTGCGGCAACGTCTGGGCAACAAGGTCAAGGCCACACAGTGCCAGGAAGGAAGCAAACTGATCTGAGATCGGCTACACAATATGTATATCGTCTCACTACAACAGGAACATAAATCAATCAATAAACACACAAAAACAAACAAACAAATCAATGCATAGATAGTTTGATGAATAAATGAATATGCAGTTCACATGCGCGCGTTCCTCAATTATGCAAGGGGGACGGGATAGGAGTTAAAATTTAAAAAAAAAATCCAACGAATTAAAAGAAAATAAAATATCACAAGTCATATTACTGAACTCATTCACATTTTCATTGATACCAAACTTTTTTTTCGTCATATCTCGCATTTACACTGACAGAGACAGACACATACACAGACAGACGCTCTCACAGACACACATATATACACACAGAGGCGCGCGCGCAGACACACACACACACACACACACACACACACACACACGCACACACACACACACACTCGCGCGCACACACAGGTGCCACACAGACAGACAGACACATATATACACACACACGTGCGCGCATGCATGCACAGACGCATAGTGCCCACTCTCTCAATATCGATCTATCTATCTATCTATCTATCTAGATAAATAGATATAGATATAAAAAAAATATATATATAAAATATCAAAATGCCCTTCCATATTTCGAAAATGCTCAACCACTTGGGGAGCAACATCTGTTAAAAGATGAATAAAAATGAAGAAGTATTATAAGTATTGCGTGTTTTTTTTTTTAAAATACTTCTTCATTTTACTTCCTCTTTTAACGAATATATGTATATATTTCCTTGCAACTCTTTCTTTTTGTTTCATTATTTTTTTCCCTTCGATGGCTGCTTTAGGGTGCAGTTGGATTTTTGTTTGAACCCTTGGTGGTGAGAACACCACAGAATTATGGACTGTGGTGTGTCTCCATCTCACGCCAAGGGAGCACAGACACAATCAGCCGTGTCTTCCTGATGACTCCGATCCAGTGGACGAAAGGCCTCGGAGAAGGCAATATGAATAGATCTTTTTTCAAGAGGGATTGCGATGTTTTGCACATGCTGGCTTATGAAGGGTTTCATATTTATGATATAATTTCCTTATCTTGTGTTCTCGTTTTATTCCTCTCCCTCCCGTTTTTGAGCCGATGCTTGAGGATCCATTTACGGATGCAAGGGAGGTCAAAAGGTGACAACAGTCAGAGTGGTCAGCTCAAATGTTTCATTACCCAAGCATCGTCAGTCACGCAAGTACTGACAACAGCCAAGATCTGTACAGAACAGCCTTTACTTGCATCTCCTAGAGGTGCAATCTCCTTCTGAATGACCAGCAAAACTTGAACAAATTAGTAGTTGTTTGAAAACAAGTGCAGGCTTAAGTAGAATAGATTATCTGTACTCAGAGTCTAATAAGTTCACACTTACTGAAATATTTCAGCTGGGCCACAACCAGTCTTCATTAGTCAACTGAAGCAACAAAGGGAGCTGCTGGTTGGATGTGTCGTGAGTTCGAGCTCACTGCAGCAGAGTTCACATTAGCTGCAGGTTGTGAGTCCGAGTTCACTAGAGGTCAGTTAGAGTTCACCACAGGAACTCGGACTCACAACCTGCAGCTAATGTGAACTCTGCTGCAAACCAAACAATATATACATATATGTATGCTGTTAACGCATGTCACCGACGGCGGTACTGAACCAGCACGTCCACGTCTTCAGCGTGGTGGTTCAAGATAGAGAGCATGTGCGCGTATGCGTGCGAGCGTGCGTGTGTGCGCGTGTGTGTATATGTGTGTGCGTGTGCGCGCGCGTGTGTAAAATTGGGGTTTTAGTTAGGTGGGGGTTAGGCTAAGTTCCTCGGGGTTAGGTAGGAAGATTAGGCTAGGTAGGGGGGCGAGGAAAGTAGGACATACAATATTCTTACCTTCCAGTCTTCATTTATTCAGGGAGTGGAAGGAGGAAGATGGTTTCGTTTCCGACTGTTACCCTTTGTTGCCTTGGTTCGACACCAGAGAGGGGGCGGGGCTGGATATCGGCAGTTGCTGTGTTGTCAAATCAGTGAGTTGTTGTTGTAAAATGCCGTTGTTGCACGAGCAACAACTAGTCCGTTGGTCAGGTGTGTCAGCTCTGCGGAGGGATACACTGTTCTGACCAATGGTCGCTTTGTGTCGTGAGTGAGGCTCACATGATTCCGACCAGGGCGGAATGCGTTGGGGTAGCTCCACTTCGGTCCCTGGTGTTCGTCGGGGTGGACGTGCTCCTTGTAGTTACGGTGGGAGCGCCGTTAGTTCGTGCTGAGTGACTTCAAGTCATAGTTAGGGCCAGGTCCTCGTGGGGTTGGTGCGCCCTTGGCCTGTGCCGAGTCTGTGTCGTCCTTGTTGGCAGCCACTTTCAGCCAGGTGCAGAACTGGTGTGGTTGCTCATCTGTCA
>JADBJO010006288.1:114195-126695 GCA_016801955.1 Conus betulinus | reverse complement strand
GTTTCAGACACGCAGGGGAGGTAACCTGGCCGGCCACCGGGTGTCCATGGGTTGAATTTGGGCGGGGGCGTCCACCAGGCCAGGGATGGACATTTCTGGCTGTGTTGGGTTCGGACAGCTGTGGCTTCGGCTGTTGGAGGTCCGGACCTTGAGTGGCTGAAGACACACACACACACACACACACACACACACACACACACACACACACACACACACACACACACACATGTATACAATATGTATATATTCGCTTCTCACATTTTTATTGTGATTTTTTCCCCTTGATAATATACAATGTAAATGATGTGATTATGTATCAATGTGCAATATAAATCATATTATGTATAATATAATGTGCAATGAGTTTATGAAATGATTATGTTCTGTGATGTTGATAATTTTTTTTTTGTTAAATGTTTTTTGTGTGTTGGTCGGTTTCTAGTGCTGTGTTTTTTTTTTGTAAAATGCACCTGGACCAATTTTCCCACGATGAGATAATGAAGTGTTTTTTTTATCTTATCTTATCTTATCTTATCTTATCTTATCTCACAGATTACAGACATAGAATGCATGTTCTGTGTCTATCTGTCTGTCTGTCTGTCTGTTTCTCTCTCTCTCTTCCCCCAGTGTGCACACTGTGTGTGTGTGTGTGTGTGTGTGTGTGTGTGTGTGTGTGTGTGTGTGTGTGTGTGCAGTGGTTCAAGGTAGGTTCTAATGATAGCTTTCCTCAACATAATATTTCCAAACGTGGTGTTACAATAGAAAAGATCAATTCATTCGTGTCTGACAAATATGGAAAATAAAGTAACGACAGCAGCAACATAATACCAGCTGTTGGTCTGCAGAAGCGTGTAAATCTGTTCCCACCGCACCTGAGATTAAATGGTGAACAGAACTGGTGGCATTTATTCATTACTTCTTTTCGTGGCCGTGTTTTTCCATGAGTGAATTTAAATCAAGTGCACGTTAGAGAATAATCTGGAACTTTGGCCAAACCTTAAACAACTCAGACACTGTCGTTGAGGATCTAAAGTTCAGTGCATACTCCTTCTTTCGATCTTGACTGTTAATTTCCTGTTGCTTAGTCAAAAGCTTTGTCTGTGTGTTGGGTTTGCATGTCAGTTACAGTTGCGTTTTGTTTGTTTGTTTATTTTTTTGTTGTTGCTGTTGTTGTTGTTGTTGCTGTGTCCTTTGTTTCATTTATTCCCATCGTTCCTCTATTTTCTCAGTCATTAGGATATCAGAGTTAGTCTGTGTATTACCCTGATTCTCTCTCTCTCTCTCTCTCTCTCTCTCTCTCTCTCTCTCTCTCTCTCTCTCTCTCTCTCTCTCTCTCTCTCTCTCTCTCTCTCTGTGTGTCTCGCTCTCTGACTATCTGTCTGTCCGTCTGTCTCTCTGGCTCTGTGTGTGTGTGTTTGAGAGAGAGAGAGAGAGAGAGAGAGAGAGAGAGAGAGAGAGAGAGAGAGAGAGGGGGAGGGGAGAAAGAGAGAGACAGAGACAGAGACAGAGAGGGATAGAGAGATAGAGAGAGATCACGTGCACATGTCTGTGTTAAAAAAAAAAACCAACCTTATCATCTTTTTTTTTTTCTCGGTTCTGACGACACCCCCACTCCCCGACCACGAGGGGAGACAGACAGACAGAGAGGCAGGAAAGCGACAATGGGAAGACCTGTCACCTTCAGGATAAACACTCCACCCCCCACCCCCCACCCATGAAGGGAGACAGACAGAGAGGCAGAGAGGGAGGAGGGGGGAAAAGGAAAAGGGGGAAGAAGAAAAGAAGAAGAAGAAGAAGAAGAAGAAGAAGAAGAAGAAGAAGAAGAAGAAGAAGAAGAAGAAGAAAGAAGAAGGAGGAGGAGGAGGAGGAGGAGGAGAAGAAGAAGAAGAAGAAGAAGAAGAAGAAGAAGAAGAAGTCGAAGAAGAAAACGAAAAATAAATAAAGAATAAGAAGCAGTAGTAGTAGTAGTAGAAGAAGAAGAAAGAAGAAGAAGAAGAAGAAGAAGAAGAAGAGGAAGATCAACAGCAACCATAACAACAACAACAACAACAACAACAACAACAACAACAACAAAAAAGATAAAATAGAGCTCTTGCCTCATTGCGTTGCATACAGCACTCACCTCACGCACAAGGACGAAAGACAAAAGAAAATCAATACCTTGAGTGATGCTGGAAACAGCCGTCTGTCCAGCAGCCATCTTGCTGTAGATGACGCCCCCTACTGCGCCCGCTATCCCAAGGGCAGCAACTCCAGCCACCGCTCCCCCTACTATGGCAGCAGTGTTGCTGGAGCCCGACTCTTCAGAGCTGGCGGAGTTGTTGGCTGTGGTGTTGGCGGTGGTGGTTGAAGTGGTTGAGCTGCTATTGGTGGTGCTGCTGGTCGAGTTACTACTGGCGGTGGCGTTGCTCGTAACTGTCGAGACATGTCATGGCACTCTAAGACACTGAAGCCTGGAAGTTCATTTCAGATATTCTGTCATTTGTATCATGAACTGAAAGAGTTTTAGACGTTTTATTGTTTCACACACACACACACACACACGCACGCGCGCATACACACACACACACACACACACACACACACACACACACACACACACACACACACACACACATATATATATATATATATATCTATATATATATATATATAGTCGTTAAATATAGGTTTCGAAAAGGCGTTTGATTCGATTAATTGGGAATGTATGCTTAAAGCATTAAAGAGCTTAGTTTAAAAACCGATATACGCAGGTAGATCACGGCATTTAATGAAAACAGAAAGTCTGGTGGTTCGAAACTGTCACGTTTCAGACTAGTTTGAAGCTAAAAGAGGTAGTCGGCAAGGGACCCTGCTTACCCAAGCTTTTTTCCCCCACAAGCAAAGACTTGAGATCAGCCCTGTGTGGATACCCACTCACTGGTCTGATAGAAGCGACCTTCTCTGGCCCTGACCGCTACTGACTGACCGCCGATCCAACACAGCTGAAACGATTCCTGTCTAAGAGGCTGAATCCTAGCACATCTCACATGTGGTGCTGGTGCAGGCTTTGGTCTGAAACGTCCCCTCGATGCTGGACAGTCCGGAAAAGCTGGACACCGTGAACACGTGATCCGAGTCCGGGTCCGTGGCCATGTTGTTCAGCTCCGTCACCCCCGTGCCCACGCCGATGGAGAAGATGGTGATGCCGGCGGCCCGGGCCAGAGAGGCTTCAGTGGACGGGTCGACCCACGACTGACCATCGGTGATCACGATGGCCACGTTGGGGATGGCGCTCCTGTCGCCATTGGCCGTGGTGAACATGGAGGTCCGCATGAGCTGAATGGCACGGTCTGTGGGAGAGGTCAGGGACATGCTTGTTTAGGAAGGATGGGTGGTGTGTGTATGGTGGTGGTGGTGCATTGTTGTATGAACTATTTCAATGTGTGCTGTATACTTTTCCCCCTGGAAGGTGTATGTAAGGACGTTAGGAATGGCACTCCTGTAGCCATAGGCCGTGCGTGCGTGCATGCGTGCGTGCGTTCGTACGTGCGTGCGTTTGTGCGTGCGTGCGTGCATTCGTGCGTACGCGCGCGCGTGCGCGCGCTCGTGTGTGTGTGTGTGTGTGTGTGTGTGTGTGTGTGTGTGTGTGTGTGTGTGTGTGTGTGTGTGTGTGTGCATGAGTAACTGCATGCGTGCATTCGTGTGCGCGTGTATGTGTCAGATCCACTCATCTGTTTCCCACCCAAAAACTCTTTCTTTTCAACATACATTCGAAGAACGCTTATGTGTGTCCCTTCCTAGCCCCCTTCCCTCTCCCCCCTCCCGTCCCCCCATCCCAAAAACAACCCCACACATTCAATCTTACCTGTACGCGTTCCGCCCGCAGTGTAAGCAATTCCGCTGACGGTACTCTTCAGCGAAGCTTTGTTGAAATCGTCGTTCAGATTGAACTCGGTGTAGGCGAAGTCATCGTATTTGACCACCCCCACCCTCACCAGGTCACTGCCGATGTCGAAGTCTTCGATGAGGTCGTTGACAAACTGCAGCATGGTCTGGAAGTTGCTGTGGCCCACACTGCCAGAGGCGTCCAAGACGAAGACCACGTCCCCCTGCAGACCCCCACAAGAGCCTGGACAGAGTGACCTCAAGGTGGTGTGCCGATGTTGGGCAGGTGAGTAGACACAGACATCGCCAGACATAAAAGGAAAATATTGTTAGTCCTAGCAGCAAAGTGAGGCGACTGCAGACGGAAATCTAACAAATTTTTAAGGGTATTTTCAAGGCTCCGCCGACACACACGTAGACAAACGTTGGATAAAAAACGTCCATCTTGCGCCAAATTGGATAGAGATAAGTGATTGCTGAATCAATGTTAACCAAACTTGGCGGGAAGGGGAACTGTACCCCAACGACAAATCCACTGAAGGGAAGAACTGTCTCCCGACGACAAATCCACTGAAGGGAAGAACTGTCTCCCAAGGACAAATCCACTGAAGGGAAGAACTGTCTCCCGACGACAAATCCACTGAAGGGGAGAACTGTCTCCCAGGACAAAATGCACTGAAGGGAAGAACTGTCTCCCAACGACAAATCCACTGAAGGGAAGAACTGTCTCCCGACGACAAATCCACTGAAGGGAAGAACTGTCTCCCGACGGCAAATCCACTGAAGGTCATTGCCGATCCCTGGGATGGATGAGGATCGAAGGCTGATCCAGGATCTGTTCAGCAAGATTACCTCCAGATTTCTACCTGAAAATGATGACTGTGAAGGTCCCTGTTCGAACTGCTGATTATTTTAATTTTAAATGTAATTAATAGCTCACCACCAAATAATGCTGATCACGAGACAGATACAATAACGTATCTGGTGGCTACAAACACTGCTATACACACGGACATCAGTGTGTTGTATTTCCATCGAACATGATCATTGTGAGGGTACCAATGCAGATTGCTGATTCTGAGGTAATGAAGTCATGTGGATGATCACACCTTTCTGGTGGCTACAGACATCAGCATTTGGTATTTCCATGTAACATGACCACTTGGAGGGTACCAGTGCAAACTACTGATTATGAGGTAAAGGCAGTTACGTGAGAGAATATCAGATCTTTCTAGTGGCTATGCACGTTGGTATTTTATACTTTCCATTGAACATGGCCACTATGAAGATGTCACCACGAACCGCTAACTCTCTTTGAGGTAAAACAGTTTCAGGGAATATCAAAGCTTTCTAGTGGTTAGAAACGTAGGTATTCCAATTTTCCATATCCCAGTAACTAGGAATGCGAAAAGATTTTCCTTCGCCTAGCGAAAAGAGACCATGATTTCACCCACGAACACGAACAAAAGTTTATGCACTGATCCCAACATCACCATCATTTTCTCATGACAGTAGGTCGTCAAGGTGCTGGAACGGCCATTTGGACTGTCAGTCCTATCAACAACCCCCTGTTCTCTGTCATGGGCAAACCTGACAGAGTATTGTATCCCTGTGTCGTATGTTATGTCGTCAGTGCAGAAGTCTTCGTAGTGTCTCCACAGATCTCACGCCTCAGTCCTGTGCGACCAGTTAGAGGGGTTCTCCCCAGTGCTCTCTTGTATGCTGTCCATCTAGGACTCCTTCCTCTGGGCAGTCGGCTGTCTCCAAGACCTCACGCTTCAGTCCTGTGCCACCGGCTAGAGGTGTTGCAAGTGGTCCAGTCTTTCACGTTGTCTATCCTGAAGTTCTTCAGTGTGACTGTGTGGCACGGCTGCCGTCCACTATAGCCTGTTGAATCGTTATATGAGGCGTTTGGTCTTTTGGAGGAGAGACTGCCGTCCACCGTAGCCTGTAGACTCGTTGTATGAGGCGTTTGATCTTTGTGAGGAGAAGCTGCCGATACAGTATATAGGCTGACTTGCTGTCTGCGAGTTCTTTGTCTGGAGTTAGTTAGTTCTTCAGTCTGACGTCTTTTCACTGATAGTGCTGTTAGACGAAGTGGTATGTAGTAGTACTTATATTATATATAAGTGTGTGTGTGTGTGTGTGTGTGTGTGTGTGTGTGTGTGTGTGTGTGTGTGTGTGCCCGCACGCGCGTGCATATTTATGTACGCAAACATGTGTGTAGGTAGATTTGTATGGCATATGGTCTCCAAAATGCAAACTTTGTATGACGAAGACAATAGAAATGCAAACTGTGGGGGAAATCATCAAAAAGGAACTCACTGGGCATAACATAAGAACTTGAATAAAGTCTAACGAGTCAGAGACATTTTGGACAATGTTGACTGAATCTTTCTCTCGATAATTCGGCAGTGAAGAATTAAAACAAGGGCAGTCATAAAGCAAGTGTGGGGTAGAAAAAAAAAAAAACTCCAACTGCTCCACAAAGCGACAGACGCAGACGTGAAGAATCGCCAAGGCTAGGGTAGCTTTCTTGCAGCTCTGGGGTTCCAGAGACCTGTCAGTCAACACCAAGATCAGGCTCTTCATCGCCAACGTGAAGTCAGTCCTGCTACATGGAGCCAAGACGTGGAGAACCACCATAACAACGACCAGTAGGATCCAGACATTCACCAACAATTGCCTGAGAGACGAATCCTCCACATACGGTGGCCTGACAAGATCAACAATGAAGAACTGTGGCAACAGACATGACAAAAACTGGCGGGAGCTGATATCCAACAACGCTGTTGAAGTGAATAGGCCACACTCTGCGTAAGCCAGCCACCAACACCACGAGACAAGCCCTCAGGTGGAACCCCTCAGGGTAAAAGAAAGAGAGGGCCGGCCGAGGAACACATGTCGACGCGAGTAGAGGCTTCACAAAGACATCCAAATCTTTATGAAACTTTGTTCAGAGAGCATTAAGCCTAACTCTACAAAACAAGGTTTCTAATTTTCGATTGTTTTGAAAACAATCACTCCTCTCAGAAATCAGTTTACGGACCTGAAAACCAGAGATAGAACTGAAAAGCAACGGTGATTTTTTAAACAACACATCAATAAAGAATTTGACGTACGAAGTTTACAGATAAATGATTCTTTATGAAGTGTATCTCATTTCTCAAAAGACACTCTTTTCAAGAGCCCATAACATTCATTTAGACTCAAGGGAATGTGAAGAATTGTTGAGTCAACAGACTTATTAGCTCCCCCCTACGAGCAATCCTGTCAGCCTGTTCATTCCCAGCAATCCCACAGTGTGATGGAATCCAGCAAAAATCTACAGTTGTACCTCTGATGATCAAAATCAAAACTTGTATCGGAATGTTCAATTCAGTGATAATATTACAGTTGTACCTCTGATGATCAAAATCAAAACATGTATCGGAATGTTCAATTCAGTGATAATGTTACAGTTGTACCTCTGATGATCAAAATCAAAACACGTATGGGAATGTTCAATTCAGTGATAATGTTACAGTTGTACCTCTGATGATCAAAATCAAAACACGTATGGGAATGTTCAATTCAGTGATGATATTACAGTTGTACATCTGATGATCAAAATCAAAACATGCATCAGAATGTTCAATTCAGTGATGACATCAGCCCAGTTGTTTGCTACAGCTTAACCCATGGCTTGAAACACAGATTTGGAGTCAACACAAAAAGTGTTCTATAAAAATTAAGTTGAATATCATTAAATAAAGTTAATACCGATTAATATTGCTATCAGCTCTGCTGTGAAAATAGACAAGCCTTTATCCCAATGAAAACATTTCTCCACCTTGAGAAAAGGGATAACAAACCTAGAACCTGAATTTTTTATCTAATCGAGATCCATCAGTAAAAATCTTCAAATGATTCGGATAATTATCAGCAATGTGTGACTTGGCCAAGCGGCTGAAATATTGTTGTTAACATTCTTTTGTATATCATTATACATACAGTCAACGTTGGTTCTTTTGAGTTCCCACATAGGTATAGGGCCTGATGGGAAACGCCTAGCAACATTTCTATAATCAACATTTGCTGCTTTAGGCAATTTGGACGAATATAAGAGCAGTCTTCTTTGATCTTATCGATCTAGCGCGTTTGGGAAGATTAGAATCAGACTGCTGCATACCAAGCTCATTCTCCTTTGAATTATCAACTGCTGAACTTCTCACAATATATTTAGCACAAGCAAGCTTTGGGTGGTTATCAAGGGGCAGAACTCCACATTCATGATATGTCCTTAAAACGGACGCGTGTAACGGAACCCCTAGAGCAAGTCTGAATGCCTTGCAATCTATGCATTGCATTTTCTTCAGTAGATATTTAGAAGCACTAAAAATATTTCTTGTGCATACAACAAGTTAGATCTGACAAAGGAGGTACCTAAATGAATTAAAGTTTGACTATCCTGAACCCAACCTTGTCTGCTGACAACTTTTAATAGGTTAAGAGACTTTCTCGCTTGAGTTATGATGTACTCAATATGCTTATCCATGATAATTTTGAGGTGAAATGTGCGCCTAAAATTTCATCTCTGTCATAAAATTATGCGCAATGCCATCCAATTTGAAGGTGGAAAGATTACAAACACTACCACCTGCATCAAATAACATCATGTGCGACTTTTCAGCCGACAAACATTAACCATCCTGAAACATGAAGTTAGTAATACTATCGAAATCACTTTGATACCATCTCTTGTAGTTTACCGTTCTTACTGGTGTTTTCTTTTGAGAGAGAGTTACATTCATCAACATGCAAATATGGTCAGCATATTGCACTCAACTGCAGTTTTTAGATATATGTTTCGGAAGATCATGAGTGAAAACATTGAAAAGCTAGGAGCAATGACAGAACCTGAAGGGAATCCCCATTTCCAGTGATCTTTTGCTGGAATATGTATTTCCTAGTTTTATTTGTGTGGTGGTTCTGTGGGCTAGGAAAGCTTTAAAATAATGATGCAAATGCCCAGAGAGACCAATAGTTTTCAATTTATATAACAGTCGCTGATGCCAATATTGATCATACGCCTTTTGGACATTACAAAAAAAAAAAAAAAATTGAAGTGCGCCTGGTATGAGGTGCTGAGGTATGAGGTGCGTATAGTCATGATAGCATAGGTCTCTGTCTGTCTGTCTGTCTGTATGTCTGTCTGTCTGTCTCTGTCTGTCTCTGTCTGTCTGTCTGTCCGTCTGTCCGTCTGTCTCTCTCTCTCTCTTCAGATGATCAGTCTTACCTAAAGCAGATGGCGTGAGTGTACAGAGGCAGATGATCTGTAACAATGTTCCTGTGCCGAAAGCCTCATCTTCCTCTTGTCCCGTATCTGTAGTGGTCTGTGCAATATAGCATATAGAACACGTACACGCGCGAGCGTCCGCGCGCGCACGCATTCACGCACGCGCGCGCGCGCTTACACACACACACACACACACACACACACACACACACACACGCACGCACGCACGCACGCATGCATGCACGCACGCGCGCGTGCCCACACATAGGCCATTAAAATATTTGTTGAGAGAGAGAGAGAGAGAGAGAGAGAGAGAGAGAGAGAGAGAGAGAGAGAGAGGAGAGAGAGAGAGAGAGAGAGAGAGAGAGAGAGAGAGAGAGAGAGAGAGAGAGAGAGAGAGAGAGAGAGAGAGACAGACAGACAGACAGACAGACAGCAGACAGAGACAGAGAGACAGAGAGACAGAGAGGTAGCAAGAAGCCTAATACTAAAGCAAAACTAGTTCTGCTGTTTTGACACTTAAAAAAAAATAACCAGGGTCAAGACATGAGCAGTATAAACGCTTTTTTTTCCACCCGTGCCCTGGGGCTAAAGTAAGGAAACAGATCATAGCAAATGATGAAGGCAAATACACATAGAGGAAGAATGATGATGATGATGATGATGATGATGATGATGATGATGATGAGAAGATTAGGAGGAGGAGGAGGAGGGAGGAGGAGGAGGAGGAGGAGGGAGGAGGAGGAGGAGAAGCACAACAACCACAACCACAAGAACTAGAAGCAGAAGAATGATGATGACAATGATGATGATGATGATGATGATGATGATGATGATGATCGTCATCAACATCACCACCACTATCATGATCATCATCATAAAGTGGTATTCGTGGATGAGAGGTGTTAAGACTGATAGGGCGTTATAACAAAGATGATGAACAGTTGAGGAGTCAGGAATCACAACGAGGGTGCCCGCCTCGGCTTAAGGCAGTGTAAGACCAGTTGATCTAGGCTAGAACACCAAGGCTACAACAAAATGTTGTTATGCTCTGCATAGTTATGCGGGGATTGTCATCAGTTGTGACAAGTTCCTAACATAACATTATCAGTCTCAAAAATACCCAGAAGCCGGAGTATGGCTGCCCACGTGGCGGGGTAATCAAAAACGGTCACACACGTAATGTTCTCATCCCCAGCTGATGCATTTGTACCATAGTGCTCAAGTATGTTGGCTGTTCGGATGATCCCTGGAGTCTTCTAGTCAGGGTACGACAACAGCAATAACAACAGCAGCAGCAGCAACAACAACAAGGTAGACATCCTCCGGATCGGACTTGCTGATGGACATACAAACATAGCGACTGTCATGTTTTAAGCGTCCATGGAGGATCAGAATAGAAAGAATAGTATGAAGAGAGAGAGAGAGATGGGGGGGGAGGGGAGGGAGGGAGGAGGAGGGAAGGAAGAGAGAGAGAGAGGAGAGAGAGAGAGAGAGAGAGAGAGAGAGAGAGAGAGAGAGAGAGAGAGAGAGAGAGAGAGAGAGAGATCAATCGACCGACTGTCCAAAAGGCAGACAGATAGACAGACAGACGGACAGACAGACAGACAGACAGACGGATCATACAATACCAGGTACCCCCCTTCCCACCCTCTCATTCCAGTCCCTTTGTCCCAGTGTACAAGGCAACGAGTGAAGTTATGTCTAATTATTCACAAACTATGCTTTTTCAGCGAGTCATGAGTTATAGAGCTACTCTCAAGAACTCTGTGGAATGAGATAGAGTTCCAACCCATCCTTTTGGGCTGAACAACAACAACAACAACAACAACAACAACAATACAATGAAAACCACCACCACCACCACCGCCCGCCACCACACCACCACCACCACAACAACAGCAACGACAATAAGAACAACAGCACCATCACAACACAACACAACAGTCATCATCATCATCATCATCATCATCATCATCATCATCATCATCATCATCATCATCATCATCATCATCATCATCAACATCATCATTATCATTAAGAAGAAGAAGAAGAAGAAGAAGAAGAAGAAGAAGAAGAAGAAGAAGAAAGAAGAAGAAGAAGAAGCAGCAGCAGCAGCAGCAGCAGCAGCAGCAGCAGCATGTTTTTAAACATCTACTTTCACTTGAATTTTCGACATTTTACATCACAAAAGTACATACCACACCAAAATACACTTCACAGGAATACATTTTACAGGACAAAAGTACACCACACACACACACACACATACTTCACAGAAATACGTTTTACAGGGCAAAGGTACACACACGTCAGAGGAATACGTTTTACATGACAAAAGTACACACCACACACACATACTTCACAGAGATACGTTTTACAGGGCAAAGTACACACACTTCACAGGAATACGTTTTACAGGACAAACGTACACACCACACACACACATACTTCACAGAAATACGTTTTACAGGACAAAAGTACACACCACACACAATACTTCACAGAAATATGTTTTACAGGACCAAAGTACACACCACACACACATACATCACAGAAATACGTTTTACAGGACAAAAGTACACACCACATACACACACTTCACAGAAATACGTTTTACAGGACCAAAATGCACGCCACACCAACATACACTTCACAGAAATACGTTCTACAGGACCAAAATACACACCACACCAACATACACTTCACAGAAATAATCTGACCACCGAAAGCTGGCCTAAAAAGTCCACGCACACAACCGCAAGCAAAACAAAGCAGAACAAAAACAAACACACCAAAAAAAGAACACATGAGAAAAGAACACACCAAAAAGAACACATTAAAAAAAGGAACGCATCAAAAAAGAACACATAAAAAAGGAACACGCCAAAAAGGAACACACCAAAAAAGAACCCATAAAAAAGGAACACACCAAAAAGAACCCATAAAAAAGGAACACACACCAAAAAAGAACCCATAAAAAAGGAACACACCAAAAAGAACCCATAAAAAAGGAACACACCAAAAAGAACACATGAGAACAGAACACACCAAAAAGAACCCATAAAAAAGAGCACACCAAAAAGAAAAAGAAAGAGCCATGAACCAGGAGGAAAGGGGACAGCGGGAAAGAGGGACGAGGAACTTGATGGGGACATGGGTGTGATCAGGAATATTCAACGCGCTGTGGCAAAACTGAAGTCAATTTAAACTTATCAAAAATTAGAAAGAAAGTTAGAAAGAAAGAACGACAGAGAGAAAGAAGTGCCAAGCAGTCAGCCAATCAACCAAACACAAGCAACCCAGCAACCAAACAACGACAATAACGACAACGGCAAGAACTACAACAATAACA
>JADBJO010006288.1:91695-104195 GCA_016801955.1 Conus betulinus | reverse complement strand
ATGTAGAAGATATAAATCATTTACATTTGTTTACCCATCACGTTAGATTTTTGTTTGACATGTCCGTCTGCTGCAAAACATGTATGTGTATACCGTTAAGCAAATGCCGTTAAGCATAAGTACATAATGTACAGATGTATAGATGCGATGCGACATGTTGAATGCGTTTACAATTCCTGACTAATGCTTGGGTTTGAATGTTTCGATCTTAGTGTCATACAGCCTTACCCTTTGAAGTGAAATCATCTTAATTTCAGCAGAGTGCTTGATTTGGAAACTTAAGAACCTTTTAGCAGTTTGTATGTTCACACGGTGTACCATGCCGTCATGAAATTTATACTAATTGCATGTCAATCTGAAATATGAACACACACAAAATAATTATCATTAAAGAGCCTAAAGGTAGATACATACATTTCACTGGTTTTGTTTCCCTTTTGTGTGTGTGTGTGAGTGTGAGTGTGTGTGTGTGTGTGTGTGTGTGTGTGTGTGTGTGTGTGTGTGTGTGTGTGTGTGTGTGTGTGTGTGTGTGTGTGTGTGTGTGTGTGTGTGTGTGTGTGGTGTGTGTGTGTGTGTGTGTGTGTGTGTGTGTGAGTGTGTGTGTGTGTGTGTGTGTGTGTGTGTGTGTGTGTGTGTGTGTGTGTGTGTGTGTGTGTGTGCGCGCGCGTGTGTGTGTGTGTGTGTGTGTGTGTGTGTGTGTGTGTGTGTGTGTGTGTACGCGCGCGCGCGCGCGTGTGTGTGTGTGTGTGTGTGTGTGTGTGTGTGTGTGTGTGTGTGTGTGTGTGTGTGTGTGTGTGTGTGTGTGTGTGCAGTCGATACCATGAGGTTAGATTTCACCCATCTTCCCACCCCCCACCCCCACCCCCTCCTCCAGCAGATGATCCGTACATCCCCACACAGTTGTCCATGTACTGAAAGGGCAGGGGAAAAAAAAAAAAAAAAGGCAAGCGCGCTGCAGGGAGTGCACACACCGAGAAAGGGAGAAAAGAATGGGGAGGATTGGGGAAGGGGAAGGGGAACATCAAATGTATTTTCCCCCACAGAGGAACATGAATGTCTTAATACGGCTCATCAAATGCATTTTCCCCCACAGAGGAACATGAATGTCTTAATACGGCTCATCAAATGCATTTTCCCCCACAGAGGAACATGAATGTCTTAATACGGCTCATCAAATGCATTTCCCCCCACAGAGGAACATGACTGTCTTTAGACAGCTCATCAAATGCATTTTCCCCCACAGAGGAACATGACTGTCTTTAGACGGCTCATCAAATGCATTTCCCCCCACAGAGGAACATGACTGTCTTAAGACAGCTCATCAAATGCATTTTCCCCCACACAGAGGAACATGACTGTCTTTAGACAGCTCATCAAATGCATTTCCCCCACAGAGGAACATGACTGTCTTAAGACGGCTCATCAAATGCATTTCCCCCCACAGAGGAACATGACTGTCTTAAGACGGCTCATCAAACGCATTTTCCCCCCACAGAGGAACATGACTGTCTTAAGACGGCTCATCAAACGCATTTCCCCCCAGAGAGGAACATGACTGTCTTAAGACAGCTCATCAAACGCATTTTCCCCCACAGAGGAACATGACTGTCTTAAGACGGCTCATCAAATGCATTTTCCCCCACAGAGGAACATGACTGTCTTAAGACGGCTCATCAAATGCATTTCCCCCCACAGAGGAACATGACTGTCTTAAGACAGCTCATCAAATGCATTTCCCCCCACAGAGGAACATGACTGTCTTAAGACGGCTCATCAAATGCATTTCCCCCACAGAGGAACATGACTGTCTTAAGACGGCTCATCAAACGCATTTCCCCCCACAGAGGAACATGACTGTCTTAAGACGGCTCATCAAACGCATTTCCCCCCACAGAGGAACATGACTGTCTTAAGACAGCTCATCAAAACGCATTTTCCCCCACAGAGGAACATGACTGTCTTAATACGGCTCATCAAATGCATTTTCCCCCACAGAGGAACATGACTGTCTTAAGACGGCTCATCAAATGCATTTCCCCCCCAGAGGAACATGACTGTCTTAAGACAGCTCATCAAAATGCATTTTCCCCCACAGAGGAACATGACTGTCTTAAGACGGCTCATCAAATGCATTTTCCCCACAGAGGAACATGACTGTCTTTAGACGGCTCATCAAATGCATTTTCCCCCACAGAGGAACATGACTGTCTTTAGACGGCTCATCAAATGCATTTTCCCCACAGAGGAACATGAATGTCTTTAGACGGCTCATCAAATGCATTTTCCCCCACAGAGGAACATGAATGTCTTTAGACGGCTCATCAAATGCATTTTCCCCCACAGAGGAACATGAATGTCTTTAGAACGCTCATCAAATGCATTTTCCCCCACAGAGGAACATGAATGTCTTTAGACGGCTCATCGGCCTTCATTTTTTTTTTTTGATTTGAGTCGGCCAAATGAACACTCTTCCAAAGAGAAGATTGAATCTCTCTCTCTCTCTCTCTCACACACACACACACACACACACACACACACACACACACACACACACACACACACACACACACACACACACACACACGCACACACACATCTACATTTGTAGCTGTCCTATGTGTATAATGCAGAACACACTTGTGGTGTCATTAATTCTACAAGTATATGTGTTCTACGTTGTATTGTATCATATCATACTGTATTACGCTATGCTGTATTTGATTGCTTTGTACTGCATTGCATTGTTTGTACTAATTGTATTGCATTGCATTGTTTAAAAAAAAAAACTATTTGTGATGCGAAAAAAAAGTCTCTACAACGGTCAAAGAAAATATTTAAAGAAAAAAAAAAAAAGCAAACACACACACACACACACACACACACACACACACACACACACACACACACACACACACACACAAAAACACACACATACAAAAAACCCGCACTAGTTGGCAAAACAAAAAAAAGACATTCATGTTCCTCTGTGGGGGAAAATGCATTTGAAAAGTAATAATAGAATACGGAAAAAGTGTTAAGCTAAGATCTCTAGGTGAGCATGTCCTTAATGAAAAAGGAAAAATAGTTTTTCATAACACAAAAACACACTGGTTGATTTTTAGGGAGATCGTTCACTCAGTATGAAGGCTTGGTTTAAGGATATCCATCGCTTAGTAGCTGGAAAGAATGAATTTCACATTGATGGTAGACAGAGCAGCCAACTGATGAACAAAACAAAAGTACTGTTTCTGATCTTCATGTTTTGGGGCAAAAGCTTCTTCAAAGACAAAACAGTATTGTGATAAACAAAACAAAGTACTGTTTCTGATCATGTTTTGGGGTAAAAGCTTCTTCAAAGTCAAAATACTATAGTGGTGATTTTCTGGTGAAAAGAGCAAGCTTTGGATGTTGTTTGACATCATCAGTCACTTTCGGAGAAACGAGAGTGTAGAGAATCTTTCATGACATGGAGCAGTGACTGGATGGTGCGTGACACAGAGTGTAGAGAGAGTCTTTCATGACATGGAGCAGTGACTGGATGGTGCGTGACACAGAGTGTAGAGAGTCTTCCATGACATGGAGCAGTGACTGGATGGTGCGTGAAACAATGCCAACAGACCTTCAGGAAAAAGGGGAAAAGAAAATAAAGAAGATGGAAGCAGAACAATACTGAGGCAGAAACTGGAAGAAACTGTGACACTATTCTACGTTGGAACTAGGTCAGATGCTGGGAATGGCTGAAATTTACATAGTGGACAAACGAATGCACATGAATGACATAGGTGGAGCAAAACCACATTGGTGTGAACTTATGTTTTATCGCGATTTTGACGAATTGATCTTAAGATGAATAAAGACAACATCAAACAGTAATGATAATGGGGATACTGCTACTGCTGCTGCTGCAGATGAGGATAATGAGAGAGAGAGAGAGAGAGAGAGAGAGAGAGAGAGAGAGAGAGAGAGAGAGAGAGAGAGAGAGAGAGAGAGATTCAGATTCAGATCATTTAATCATTTAAGGCCATAGCCCCATATGAAATGGGCGATAACAATATTACAAGAAAATTATCATAACAGTCAGCAGTATCACGAGTCCTTAATTACAAAATGCAGACAATCAAGAAAGCAACGTTTCTCTTAACTGGAAAGCTTTATATACAAAGAGAACTAAACTGCGAATCACATTCTCTTTTTCTGATGACATCAGCAAGGAAAAACGAAACATACATGGCTGGTTATAAAATTTTGTAGGTATCAGCTGCAAACGGAGATTACTATAAGCGGGGGGGCACTGCAGGGACAAAGTGAACTTCATCTTCGACTGATTGTTTACAAAGGGGACAGAGCAATTCATTGTAACTCACATTTTTGTACCGATTAGCATGTACCTTAATATCAGAGATTCCAAATCTAAATCTAGTGAAAGTAAATCGTAAGTGCATTTTCATATATAAAACAAAAGGTAATTCTGAACTAAATGTGTGAGGAACTGTAAATTTTGTACACATCAAATCTGTTACTTGATTGTTTGTGACTTTCCCACGCTTGTCATCTACTGTCGATCAATCTTTGTCGACTTGCTTGGATAAACTTACGTTCTTCTCCTACTCCTTGGTATATCCATGCATATCCTAATCTCAGCTCACACAAACAGATACGAACATTTGAAACCCAATTACTTTTGCCCCTTGAGTCGAGACCAAGTAGTGTATTGTACGCTTTTCGTGGTAATCTATCATTAGTCATGTTTAACGACTTTAACCAGTAACGGGTATTTTTAACTGCAGAATTTATATATATTGGGTACCTACTTGTTTCTCCTCCGTATATTAAATCATTTGGCGTTCTAAGTTCTACACCCCAAAAACTTTTTAAACCCAGTCAAATGGATCGATTCACAATGCACCACAGCATTCTTATCTAAACCCCATAGCTCCGAACCATACTGCACAATGGGATGTATCTGTGCATCAAAAATTTTGACAAACACTTCCAAGGAATTATTATGTAACACAAACAATTTCTTCATAACACATAACAATACATTCCTGCCCCTACTAGAAAGGTCTTTACATACTGCAGCAAAACTCAGCCGGGTAGAGAAAAATATGCCGAGATATTTATCAACATTTACAACGGGCGTGACAGTACCATCATACAACCATCCCTCGGTTTTGCAGCCAAGTAACCTCCCTTCGTAAAGACAGTATTCTTACTTTCATCAAAATTGACCTTCAATTCTGATGTATCAGCTGAGTATTTCAAATCATTTAGCTGTCTCTGTAGACCAACAACAGTCTCCGAGAGCAGAGCTACGGCATCTGCTAGTAATAAAATAAGGAGTTCTGTAAGGTCGTTTGTAAACCTAGCACCATGCCTACCGTTTTCTACTATTTCAGTTGCAAGCTCTTTGATAAATAATGAAAATAAAATATGCCGCTGCAGATGATGATAATGAGAGAGAGAGAGAGAGAGAGAGAGAGAGAGAGAGAGAGAGAGAGAGAGAGAGAGAGAGAGAGAGAGAGAGAGAGAGAGAGATTAAATTCTATTGATGCTTAATGGGCACTGGCATAACTACCTCATTACAGTCAACTACAGCATTTAAGTCGGTCGTTTCCTTTCAGAGCAATCGTGGGTATAAAACCATGTCAAACAGCCACGTCGCCCGACAGCCAACAACGTCTGTGGCAAGTTGATAGATCAGAAATCAGACTCAGGACAAACGGTAATCTGGAACTGCAGAAGCGCTATGGATAATGCTGCAGTTCTCTGGATATTGTGGGGATTCTTAAGCAGTGGGAAAAGTCAGAACACTTCAAATGTGACACAAGTTGAAACCACCAGCATCTATACGACATCCCCTTCGTTACTACGTGGAAACACAACCATGGGTGCTACGAAGGAAGGAAGCGGCACGCTCGCTACAAAGTGATTTGTTTACTGACGATGTTCAACGTGTTCAACACATCAATGAATCATACGGACCTACAACGTCTCTTTCCGCGGGTCGTTGAAGCAATACTCTCAGACACCGGACAGCACACGGATAATTTCTGGTGTCAAAATGCCATCTTACAATTTGACGTCCTGTTTCTTTAGCCTTGATCCAGATTCTTTAACAATAAAGAACACACATGGTCATATATTTGTCAATGCATCTCTTCCACGAATACTTACAATGTAGTGTTACAATAGAAGTTCCACGTCACAAAGTTGTACAGTTTCGAGTTCATCGGGAAGAGGGAATTAAAATTAAATTGCCTGACATTGCGAACTTTCTTAAGGCTTCATGGATTTGGGAGCCTTGGTTTCGTTGCTTTTGTCCCAGCACTTGCTTGACTTCTTTGGGAAATTCAGCTTTTCTTCGTCTGTCTAATACGGCTTTGAATCCTGCAACTGTGGAACTCTCTTGGACTTTTTCTGCTGTTGAGTCAGATTTTCAAATAGTTCATGTATCCCAGTCTGCAGGTAGGTACAACGTGCAGGTGAATGCACACACACAAACACACACGTGCGCGCGCGCGCGCTCTCTCGCACACACACACACACACACACACACACACACACACACACACACACACACACACACACACACACACACACAAGAAGTATCTGAGTGTTCAGTTTACATACAACTTTAAACATACCGACTAAATGGAACTGACAAATGGATTTGATTCTGTAAATGCTGTTCGATTTTAAACCTGGGAAAAGCGTCCTAGGTGGGGAGAAAACACTTATGAGATCAGTGGTAGTCACTTTTCTGTAAATGGCAAGGAGGTAGAAAGATTAAAATTGATCTAAAACAATCATTTCGGCCAGGGGAAATAGACTACAACTACCATCAGCGGCAGTACCTGTGAAACGACAGTCGTCAGTTTTTGAGTCGACATGGAGTGAGAAAAAGGGAAATAAAAGTCTGAAACATTGTGTCTGAGAATGAAACATGGATGTCACAAATTATTAGTCATCAAACGTGACTTTTTCTGACTTGCAGGCGAATTTTGGATGCATTGATAAAGCTATTTGAGGACACTACAAGTTAGGATTGGCTACGATGTCTGTTCAAATGTTATTGTTTTGTTGTCGGGCAGTCCCTTGGCTCGTGAAGTAGATGAGTCAAACATTATACCAGTCGTAACAAATACATTTTAAAAAGCTTGTGTGTGTGTGTGTGTGTGTGTGTGTGTGTGTGTGTGTGTGTGTGTGTGTGTGTGTGTGTGTGTGTGTGCCCCCCATTCCATTTATCTAGGTTTGTTGTTATGTCATAACAAACACATGAATAACGGTGGTGTTGCAGTCGGAGTGTTTGCCTCATGGTAACTGTAGTCTCTAGGAAACGCTTTGCAATTTCTCTCATTTCTTAGCACCGTCAGCATTACCAGATATATCTGTAGTTCCATAAAACATCAAACACCGACGTGAGTTAACACGACAAAATTCAGCCGACCGTACGACTGTACATATGTTGACCCGGGAGGTTGAACATCTCGCATACTACACTTCGTCTGCTACCTGTCATAAGGACTCGAACCTGTATTCTTCAGATATAGAAGCATGTGTTCTGACCACTTGGCTGCTACAGTCTGCAACACAAAACTAGAATAAGGACCTTATCCTCATACAGGACAAATTGATATTCGTGGACTCGGTTATATATCTGATTGGATATCCGGCTAACCCTTTCATTTTGGAACGGTCAGCGCACACTAGTTCCCGTGCGAGAGATACGTTTGTTTTACCAACAGACAAAAGACAGTAGACAAACGAAATCTTATTTTGACCAGGGCAGAACCAGGCGTTTTATAACTCTTTTTCTTATGTTACTGAAAGAATGGATACATTTTTTTTTTTCCAGAGCAAGACTAGGTTTATTTGGTTGACTGAAAAGTGAATGTTATGCTGCTACCTCTGAGCAGGAGCTGATGTGTTAGTAACATCACAGTGTCATGGAAGTCATATGATCTGCTCAAAATGTCCATTCTTCACGATAGTCAATATCTATGTTTCATTTAGTTAGAAACAAGAGAATACATTTAAAGTTTTACAGAAACGTCATTCTGTCATTATCTCTATTTCATTCAATATGAACCAACAAGAGTGTCAACATTTCACACAATCATTCTGCACAATCAACATTTAATACCAAACAGCAGAATCGCGCTTCAAAACTTGACAACACACAAAGCTATCCCGTACAATAGGAAATATCTCTGTTGCATTCAATGTCCAACAACAAAGTAGCTTAGTGGCATGTGATAGACGTTATTGTCATGGGAGTAACGTGGCTTCTACAGTAAAAGTCTTGAGTTTCATGTCTTTTTCGTGTTGGTCAGGTTGCCAACAAATCTTTACAGAGATGATAATCTAAAATAAAGAGCAATCCTGGATCAGGTGGACTGCTGTGTGACTTTCACTGTGCAGGTTACGTGCAAACACCAGGCATGGAGCAGTGTGTCCCACGTTCACCGCTGAAGATGAGCTGTGTCACTCTGACCCCGCCCCCTGACCACGTGATCTTTCTCAGTGTCCCAAGGGAGGAGTTCGGGAGGCTGAGTCTGTTTTGTGGCTATTGTGGGGGCAGATGGGGTTGATTACCGACACCATGAAACATATGGAGTGCCAGACATGGCCGCGTCTTACCTCTTCCCCGATGACTTCCCCAGCTGCAAATCTCTTGAAAATACGTCTCTGTCCATTCACCATAGCGATTGTTGTCAAAGAATATTTACACATTTTTACGGATACAGACTTCGATTCTCATTCCACTTGAAAAATGAAAATCCAAAACAGATTGGAGTCGTAAAATATCGTCACGAGGCAACATGGAATTGTTCCATATTCTCCAAGTCAGATCTGGTGCATCATTTTCCCTGTGACCTGGTTCCCCAGTGTGCCGAGTCTGAAGATGAGGCTCATTGCTCCTACACCTCTGACACATGTGGACTGAATAAGGTGTCTGCTTCTTCACTATCATTGTGTTACATTGTGTATGCATTACATTTCTTGTTAAACTGTCAAATGGGAACACTGGATGATGAAAAAGTCAATCCTACTGTGTGACTGAGTAAATGACTGACTGTCCTGAATGCCCAAATTGCCTTCAATCGCTGATTTTGAACTCAAGGTTTCTGGTGCTGGAACTGCATAAGATCCTGTTTGGCAAAGTGTCAATGTTTCTCCATTGTTCCAGCATAGCATAACACATTAATGCTTCCATCACTGGATACACCATGTGTTCATTTTTATACCTGTTGATTTGTTCAAATTGACGTGTTCAACCTTCAATGCCCATCTTGCGCTGAAGTGAATGAAGATAAGTGATTGCTCGTTCAGTTTTGTTGTCCTGAGTGTTTTGTATTTTGTCTGGAAAAGACTCAAGAGGTGGAAACGCATGGTGTTTTGTCTTGTGATTTATTTGTGTACGTTTTCATGGTGGTTCGCTGTTAATTACATTTAAGATTTGTTAGATTTCCGCCTGCAGTCACCTTACTTTGCAACTAGCTAGCCTTAAACCTTGTTTTGACCTATTTACCGTACTGTTGATAGGTAATGGTAAGTTCTATGACTTGTTCTGGAAGTGGACACTGTCGCCCTCACACATCTGCACTGTTGATAGGTAATGGTAAGTTCTGTGACTAGTTCTGGGACAGGACACCCTCGCCCTCACACGTCTGCACTGTTGATAGGTAATGGTAAGTTCTGTGACTTCATGTGGAACTGGACACTGTCGCCGTCACACGTCTGAAGTAGATGGAACTCGTCAGCTCTAGTTCTCAGCCCATCTACGAGAAGACAAACTCTGACTTTCCTTTTTTTCCATGTATTTATTTATTTGAATTCATATGTTGGCTCGCTTTATACCTAACTTCTGGTTGTGGCTGTTGCTGTTATGTTTTCTTTTTTTGTTTTGTGCCTGTATTCTTGTTGAACAAAAATCTAGGCAAAGAAAGATGTTAAAAAAGACTATAACTGCCCTTCAAAAACAATTGGCTATAGCTTCCCTTCGAATACAGACAATTGACTATAGCTGCCTTTCCGAAACAATTCGCAAATAACCAAAATCTGAATGTTGCAGTTTTAGATTTTGAAAACGCGTTTGGTTCCATTTCTGGATAATTGTTGTGGCATGTACTTTTAAACGTAGTCAACGGAAATTACATAGAAGCATAAGGAGTATGTATAGAGACGTAAAGGCTAGAATAAGACGTAGCACAAAATTATCACGTTTTGTGAATTGCTTAAGTCGGGTAAAGCAAGATGATGTTTGTAACCGAGTTTCATTTTCATTGTTTCTTTATAAGCTCGCTTCAGAAATTATACAAAAAAGTTGAAGGAAAAAAAAAAAAACTCTGCCTTTAAGTCACTCGTGTTCCCCAGCAGTGGGAGAACCTTCATCCAGGGTCAACGTCTTGTACAGATCACTACTGACCACTGGGGAAGGCAGCGAGACCTCTTGACGCTTGGCTGGAAACCTTACCTCAACGTGATCACACAAACACGACTGTACCGGACATACAATCACTGATAAACGTATTCATTACGTATCAAAAAGCAACACCTCAAAATGGATTGACATTCATACACACACTATACTGCCTGACGCATTCAGTGACGTGGGGATCTTCATCTTCATCCGTATAGTGTCCTAAATCAACAGGCTGATTATTCTGACACTTGTAACGGAAGGGTAAGCGCAGGAAAAGAAAAAACAAACAATGAAAAAACAAAAACAAAAACAAAAATAAAAAACAGCTTGTGACTACTCCTGGAGTTCACGAGCTCCCGACGTGAACACTCCAAGAGACGCGGCTCCAGCCACAGCCTCCGTCAGTGAATCGTTCCACTCAGGGATGGTTCGCGGGAATAACTCCGGTAGTCCCGTTGACACGGAAGTCTAGCAAGCTTCCCTGAGTGTGCTCTTCAGTCCCTCTCCTTGGGTGCTCTCAACTTTGGCTGCTGGGATTTACGAATTTCGCCATACGTTTCAGTCATCATCATCACTGGACAGCAACTGAACGCGGTGGATAAGTTCGCCTACCTAGGCAGCACTCTGTCCAGAAACGTTGTCAACGACACTGAGTGAATGCCCAGCACGCCAAAGCTAGTGCCGCTTTTGGCAGACTCCACAAGAACGTATGGAACAGGAGAAAAATCACCCTAGACACCAAGATCAAGGTGCATCGGACCATAGTTCTCACCGCACTGCTCTATGGCTGTAAAACATGGACAGTTTACCAACGCCACACCAGGAAACTGTACCAGTTCCACACCACTTGCCTCAGAAGACTCATGGGCATTAAGTGGCAAGACAAAATTCCCGACACTGAAGACCTCACTTGTGCTGGCCTGCCTAGCGTCTTCACCATTCTCATGCAGTCACAGCTTCGCTGGGCAGGTCACTTAGTTCGCATGCCAGACCATCGGCTGCCGAAGAAAAACTATTGTTTGGCGAACTGCAACAGGGACAAACGCTCTCAAGGAGGCCAGAGGAAGCGTTTCAAAGACAGCCTCAAATCCTCCCTGAAGGCCTTCAACATCAGCCACACAACATGGGAGCAGACTGCCCAGGACAGAGATGGGTGGCGATCAGCTGTCCGCAAAGGTGCAGAGACCTGTGAAAGCAACAGAACTGCTGCAGCTGAGCAGCGGAGGATGATCAGGAAGACCAGTGTCAACAGATCTCCAGCTGCTGCCACCATCCACTGTCCGTACTGTGATAGATTTTTTCGGGTGTAGATCGGCCTGACCAGCCATCTACGCACTCACCCCCGATCCCAGGATGACTAGATGGTCTTCATCCTCTCGACGGAAAACAACAAGAAAAGAAAAAGAAAACACCCGAAGGTGCTGGGGAGGACCCAGAGAAGCACTGTCTTCACCTGCATTTTGAGGAGTCCTGTACCACCCTTGGAGGCCTGCGCTGTGTTGACGATGGGTACAGGCACGCGCAGGACACTCCATTAAGATATCAAGGGACATAACTGCTCCTGAACAGGGGTAAATCAGACCACAGGATGCAACTCATAACAGCCTAAAGTAGCATCTCCAAGGGTGTACCAGCCCGTATTCATGACTGCAGAGCCCACCGGCGAAAAACACCACACTCCAGCTGTCGAGCACACCCCATAGACCCAACCACCCCTGCCCACACACACACACACACACACACACACACACACACTATGGGATTCACTGTCGCTCACTCATCCACACAGACACTGCGTTTCCATCAAATATTCAGAGAGTTAAAAAAAAAAGATGAAATTATCCTTTTCTGTGCCACCCACCCCCTACCCCACCCCCTTCCTTTCTTTCAATCCTCATTCCCCTATGCATCTTTCATTTTGTCCTGTCTGAAACGTTTGCTCTACTTTCTCTTTAAAATCTCCCTGTGTCCCTTACGTAGTTCTCTGAGGTTTCTGAAGCAGTTGGTTTTGTCTTTGTGTGTACCTATCCTGGAGTTGGGCTGTTTTGTATGAACCCAGGGCATCTGTTTC
>JADBJO010006288.1:66838-87675 GCA_016801955.1 Conus betulinus | reverse complement strand
TCTCAGCACTTAGGAAAACGATGCCGTCGCAGCATCAGAGGAGGAATAGCTGACGGGGTGAAGGGTGAAGGGTGAAGGGCTGAAAAATACGACTAAGATTCGTGTAAGTAACCTGCTTCCCACTTTAACATATGAATTCTTTCTTTCTTTCTTTTTTTTAGGTTCCCCCCTGTACCTTTCCCCAACTATCTATGGCTCACCTGGTAATGACTGGTCAGCGGTGAGGACCCCTTGACTAACGTCCTGACGGGTTTCGAGTCTTTAGGCCATCTGGGCTAAAACTAATTCTTTCCTCCCTCCTCCTAGTGAGCGTATACTCAGTGTTCAAAACACATGACCGGCACCTTACCAGCCCTTGTTAAACTATCTCTCAGTGGTCACTTTCACCCAATGACCAACCCTTGTTTATTTTACTGAGTGATCCTCACAATTATTGGGGACGCCCACTACATTAGTCAAGCCACATGAATATTCTTCCTTTTTAGTTGTGGCATGGGGGAAATGATTCATATCACTAGACTAAATGTGATGGAGCGTCACATGCCTTGATGTGAGTCTACGTCACATGATATCTTCCTTTAGTACCACTGGACAGGTTTGTAAAAGGTGGGTAGCTTCACTGCTTGCCTCTACCACAAGGAGCAGCCCAAGGTGTCACGGAGCCCTGTGTGCTCTAACTGCCTGCAGTCAGGACACCACCGACACCAGTGTCACAATCTGGTGACTTGCAGGGACTGCCTGCAAGTCAGAACACCACCGACACCAGTGTCACAATCTGGTGACTTGCAGGGACTGCCTGCAGAGTGGCCACAAGCGTGGTGATCCGGCCTGTGGCACTTTCCCTGACCCCCTGGTGAGCGGACCTATCTCTGAAACAAAGACATGTGCTCTGATTGAGCATACATACAGAAGATGAAAGGCTCACAGAGGAGAACCAGCAGTCAGGAGATGAGCAGGTAGAGGTAAGTTTGTTTGAGGATGGCGAAGATGTCTTTGAAGACTCTGTCACTGACGTGGTTCCGGAAACTCAAACTGATGAAATTGACACAGGCAAAGATTCGTTCACATCTTCACACTGCAGGAAAATATCCAGCAATACAGTGCGCATGGGAAGGACCAGCGTTTGTTCAGCACCAGTGGTAAGCGACAGAGGTCAGATGAGGAGGATTCACCTAGCCAGTGGCGTGACGGGTCAAAGGCTAAAATGCTCACCTGTTCACGGCCCTCACCTGACCGCTCCGTGTCGAGTGGGCAGAGTAAAGGTGGGGGAGATGGTGGGTGAATCTTCACCGAGTGTGACGGTTTGACCTGATGGAGACGACTTACGCGCGTTTACACGGACTTTGTTTACGGGTTTGCGTTTGGATTTGAAAACAGCTTAGATTATGGACTTTCCTTATGGCTTGTGATTCTGGGTTGACTGTTTTTTTTTCATTAAATTCACAGGGTTTGCGCTCGTGCTGGAAAAGAAAATCAATATTTAAACACTTGAAAGAGAACAAGTATGATGTAATTTGCTTGCAAGAAAAAAACATCAATGTTCATGGGCAATGGAAAAAAAAATGGGGCAAGGGTGAATTATTATATAATAGTTATACTTCACATAGTTGTGGTGAAGTCATTTTATTGCAGCACAATGTGGTTGATAAGTACAAGATAGAATACAGTTCCAGACTAATTTTGGCCATTTAAATAGATTTCAGCATAGTTACTGGTGGTGGGGGGGGGGGGGGGGGGGGGGGGGGGGGGGGAGGGGAGGGGGGGGTGAACACAAAATATTTTTTTTCTAAACTCGAAAAAATCAAGAGCAAATTCAAAGATAATAGAATAACTTTGTGATGAAAAATGGTAGATCAGTTACACAACAGTCAGAAATAATGGATATGCAGAGAGACTATCATTCGCAGTTGTACAAGAAAAAGGTAAGAGCAGGAAACATGGAACAAATGGTCGATAACTTTATATCTGACACTTCAGCGCCACAGCTTTCTGACTCTCAGATTGATAGTTGTAAAGGCAGCTTGACAGAGAATGAACTGCTTACAGCTCTTAAAGCCCTCAAAAATGGGTTTTCGCCAGGAAGTGATGGGCTTACAACAGAATTTTTTAAAAAGTATTTTGGTGTCATATAAAAGTTTGTAACATCACCACTTAACTCTGCATTTGAAAAAGGGACAATTTCTCCTTCTCAGAGAAAAGCAGTCATCACATTAATTCACAAAGGCAAAGATCTACATAGAAATGTTAAAAAAAAAAAAAAAAAAAAAAAAAAACAAACAAAAAGAACAAAAAAAAAAAAAAAAGAACTGGAGACCAATTTCGTTAATGAATAGCGATTATAAGCTTTTGTTTAAATGTTTGGCAAACCGTTTATGTCAAGTGATTAGAGGTTTAGTAAGTGAAAATCAGGTTGGGTATATTAAGGGACGTCGAGCAGCTATGCTATTGAGACTAATTGCTGATGTTATTGCTCATCTAAATGTCGAAAATATTTCTGGTTTGCTTTTAAGTACTGATTAGACACAAGCTTTTGACAGTATATCTAAAGGCTTCATATTAACAGCTCTCAAAAAGTATGTGTTGGGGAAGAATTCATTAGAGGGTCTCAAGAGTTAATCGCTGATACTCGTAGTTGTGTTTTGTATAGTGGCTGGACATCAGAGTATTTTGCAGTTGAAACATGAATCCGACAAGGATGTCTTTTTTGCTCCCTTAGTGTTTGTGTTGGCTATAGAATTGCTAGCAATAAAGATAAAAGACTGTAGAAACATTAGAGGAATTGATTTAGGGGGTTCAAGAGATACGCTTGTTAATGTAATCAAAACTGTGCTTTATGCAGATGATTTTACCTTATTTTTGACAGATCAGCATGACACGATGCAAGCACTAGACATATTCAAGGATGATTATAGTTATCAATAAATTATAAATAAAAATAAATCAGCAGATATGTGGCTAGGTAGTAGAAAACATAGTGCAGGCAGCTTTTATGGGCTTTACGTAGAAAAATAAACTAAAGATTCTAGGTATTTATTATGAGAATGATAAACCAGCATCTTCAGTTGACGACAATTGGTTGCAAAGAATAGAAACTATTCAAAGAATTATTCACTCCTGGGAAAAAAAAAAAAGATCTTAGTGCAATGGGTAAAATACATATTATTAAAAACATTTGTTATTTCACAAATGGTCTATGTTGTGCAAACATTTGTTATTCTTGACAAGTTCTTATCAGATATAAATCGCATGCTTTTTTGAGATTTCTCTGGTGTAAAAAAAAACACTGTAATCAAAAGGCATTTGAAAAAGTTAAAAAAAAGCATAGTGTGCAGTGAATATGAAAAAGGAGGACTGAAAATGATAAATCTAAGACAGATGCAATCTGCTTTTCTCCTGTTATGGGTTGTAAAAAATTGTAAGGCCACAAACAATGAAAGATGGACTATAATTCCGAGAAAAATATTTCTACCCTGGTGGTGAGATGTCACGTGCTTTTATGCAAATACTAAAAGCGATCTTTTCAAAGGTTTACATAATATACATTCACATTTTTGGAAAATTACTCTGAAAACATGGCAAGATCTTAATAAACATGAAGATGTCTCACCCTTTCCCTCTTCACTGTGGAGTAACCAATACATAAAATATCGAAGAAATGTCCTTTTCTTCCCTGACTAGATAAACGGCAAAATGCTAAATGTCAGTGACATGTATGGTCCAAACGGAATGCTTTCATACCAGGACGTGGTTAACAAGACAGAAGCCTCACCAGCAAGGATCCTAGAGTATAATGTAGTGTCAGCGGCCACACATATTTTTATTACTAGGGTTAGTGAACACGATAGGTATGATATAGATTTTTCAGAACCACCTCTTTTCTGTAACAAAAAGCATATACCTTGCAAGGATTTCCGTGCAACTTTGTGTTCCCTCAGTTACACAGAACAATGTGCAGCCGTTTTTTGGTCTAATAAATATGGACTGGAGTTACATGAAAACATATGGAAAGATACCCCGCTTGTGCACAAAAGAAACCGGACTGAGAGTTTTACCATGGAAAATTTTACAACATATATACCTGACTAATATAATGCAATGCAAAATGAAAGTCAGGGATAATCGAAATTGTTCATATAGCAATGATGAAATTGATTGCATTGGCCATTTCTTTTTTCACTGTCATAAGGTTAATTCGTTTTGGAATCTCTATTCTCTCTCTGTCTTAATCTCTGTGTGTGTGTGTGTGTGTGTGTGTGTGTGTGTGTGTGTGTGTGTGTGTGTGTGTGTGTGCGTGCGTGTGTGTGTGTCTCTTCTCTCTTAGAGGAGCCTTAGCATCCTAAAGAGGAAACAAGGTGAAATCTTCAGTTTGAAAATGGCTTACCGATGATCCGGACTGTTGATGCGGGAATTGAGTTAGCACACACACGCTGATGTGTCGGTGTGTGCGTGCACATGTGTGCGCGCCCGCGAGCGCGCGTGTGTGTGTGTGTGTGTGTGTGTGTGTGTGTGTGTGTGTGTGTGTGTGTGTGTGCATATATACATAGCCTGATAGCTAGCTGGTCAGGTAACTAGCTAGATAACTAGAGAATTATTTCCCTGGGGTGAGTGGGAGCAGGTGGGGTGGGTGGGTATGGGGAATAGCCAGCCTAGGTGTGGTTAAAACTAGCCTTGGTGGGAAAGAGCTAACCTGGGGGGGGAAGAGCTAGCCTAGGTGGGGGGAAGAGCTAGCCTTGGTGGGGAAAGAGCTAACCTTGGTGGGGGAAGAGCTAGCCTAGGTGGGGGAAGAGCTAGCCTTGGGGGGGAAAGAGCTAACCTTGGTGGGGGAAGAGCTAACCTGGGTGGGGGGAAGAGCTAGCCTGGGGGGGGAAAGAGCTAGCCTAGGTGGGGGGAAGAGCTAGCCTAGGTGGGGAAGAGCTAGCCTAGGTGGGGGAAGAGGTAACCTGGGGGGGGAGAGAGCTAGCCTTGGTGGGAGAAGAGCTAGCCTGGGTGGGGGAAGAGCTAGCCTGGGTGGGATAAAAGCTATCCTAGGTACGGGAAGAGGTAGCCTACGTGGGGAAGACCTAGCCTTGGCGGGGGAAGAGCTAGCTTAGGGGGGGGAAGAGCTAGCCTAGTGGGGGAGAGCTACCCTAGCAGGGGAAAAAGCTAGCCTAGGTGGGGGAAGAGGTAGCCTAGGTAAGGAAAGAGCTAGCCTAGGTGAGGAAAGACCAAGCCTAGGGGGGGGGAAGAACTAACCTAGGTGGGGGAAGAGCTAACCTAGGTGGGAGAGCGCTAGTCTAGGTGGGGGAAGAACTAACCTAGGTGGGGGAAGATATAGCCTAGGTGGGGGAAGAACTAGCCTAGTTGGGGGAAGAGCTAGCCTAGATGTGGGAAGAGCTAGCCTAGGTGGGGAAGAGCTCGCCTAGATTCAGATTCAGATTCAGAAAACTTTATTATCTCTCGTTACAAGAGAAATTACATTTGTGACCGCTGCCCTAAAAGTTAAGACATACGTATTTATAGTTACAAACGTGACACTGGAAATTGAAATTACTTACAAACAATAAAACATGCGTGTAACACCAAAATGGGAATTTCAATCTTTCTCCTTTTGGTAGTGCAAATAAAGTACACACTCAGCCACTCTTGATTATATATACATAAATGTGTGCACGTATGAGAGAGAGAGAGAGAGAGAGAGAGAGAGAGAGAGAGAGAGAGAGAGAGAGAGAGAGAGAGAGAGAGAGAGAGAGAGAGAGAGAGAGAGAGAGAGATGATTTATCATTAAAAATCATTAAGATGAGACATATTCAGACATTTCTATTCCTCACTGTTCCAGGACATGCACACATAAAACAGAAACACACCCACACTCCAGCATCTATACTTTCCCGCTTGCTCACAGACATACACACCCGCGCACATGCTTGTGTCACAGGTGATCCATCGCCTCTTCTAGCCTCTTCTAGATGGGGAGAGCTAGCCTAGGTGGGAGAAGAGCTAGCCTAGGTGGGCGTTTAGACTCTCAGCCCTGTACCCTTTTCCTTAACACTGCTTGTCTTTACACAGGTTCACATTGGCGAAAGATGCTACACATACATAAGGACATCTGCCAGTCACAGGTGTGAGAGTCCAGACTCACCGCTCAGCCTGGAGACCTATCAGAAATGGAACCTCTTTATGACATCCCTTGAACAAGCTGGCATTATAGACGTGGTCACGATTTGCTTGAGGGAAATTCGATCAAAACACATGTAACGAACTATTTTTTTTTTCTATTTGGGAGTTGTTATTCCCTTTGTCTGTCATGCTTCTTTCTTTTTTTTTTTTTTTTTAATGGCTCGTGTTTTATGCTCGTACACAGTAAATTGAACAAAAGCAACACTGGAATAATGATGATAAAAGCAGATGAAGTGTTACTGTAAGACTATTTGCTTTATCTATCATTTGGCGTAAGCATTTTTTTTTTGTGAAAGGTACTTATGTTTTCTCTCACTACTATATGAGAGAGAGAGAGAGAGAGAGAGAGAGAGAGAGAGAGAGAGAGAGAGAGAGAGAGAGAGAGAGAGAGAGAGAGAGAGAGAGAATTTAAAACAGGAAAAACTGCAAGTTAACAATTCCTCTGTCATTACAAGCAGTTTCAGTTTCAGTTTCATCAAGAAGACGTCACTCCGTGCGGACTAGTCCATATACGCTACACCATATCTGCTAAGCTTTGAGACCACACTACGCATGATTTTGAGCTGATGAATAAATGAATTAGCAACTAATTGAGAGCATTGAAGAAGAGGGCTTCGTGGCTACGCATTAGCCCAACGCGCTGGTCAGACCTTAAACATGACATATAATATACATAGGCTGTACACACTTTCTGCAGGGGAGCATTGCACAGAGTGCTGAAGGAGAGGTGGCAGATCTACCAGAGAGGGACACTGATGTGAGAGGTTAGTGTCAGGTGGCCTAGTCAACCTTCCAGCCCTATGGATGATGGCCTGTGTGTTGGGGGCCGGCACCTGGAGATGTGGAGCAGTCTGCGATGGTGCACTGCCCGACGATGATGATAACCGTGGCGTGGGAAACCATGTTTCTTTTTGCGTCGGCATGGTTGGTAGTTCTCTAGGGATTGGGCTGAAAAAATTGCCCTCTCGACAATATCAGGGAGAACCTACTCAGGGACTCGTGCACCGTTCCGGTGACGTCCGTCTTACTCCCAATTTGTGGAGGCCTTACGTGGTACAGGACCCTCACCACCTGAGCATGAAAAAGGCCTCTTGACAACTCTGAAAACAGAGTCGCTTTGTTGTTGTTGTTGTTGTTCTATTTTTGGCGAAGAGGAGGGGCGATTAGGGGCGATTAATGGGGGTGGGCAAAGAACACCAACGCCCGAAATCAGCCAACAAACACGGCAAAGTGGACACCAGTTCAGCACGGAACCAGAACTAAAAGCTGGTCACCAGTTCAGCCCGACAAAAATAGGGGCCCAGATTCCAGTCCAGGATGAAAACCAGAACAAGGTATGACAGCCCCTGTCTGGAACCAAGTCTAAGACTCCTGCCAATGACAAGGCATCCTGCCACCAACAGTACAAATTTCTGTCTAGGACACCATGTCCTTAAAATCCTTTAGGCAATAGGATGTAAAACTCACGTCTACCTACCTACCTACCTCCACAAGCAACATGCACACGAATGTCTCTATGGTATACAATGCTCCACAAGCAAAGTTTCATCTATATATGTATCATAGCCTGTATCTATGTATTATAGTTTTTGATTTTCTTTGAACATCTTGCATGAATATTCAACAGTTTAAGGTGTTTAGAATGTCATATAAACATATACACACTCGCGTGCACGCGCGCGCGCGTACATACGTATGCACGTACACACGCACGCACACACACACACCCACATTCATGCACCCCCCCCGCCCCTCCCCCCCGCACACACACACACACACACACACACACACACACACACACACACACACACACACACACACACATCGTTTCATGTTATCTAATGGTTTTCCCCATAGGTACAGCAATGTCTTACAATGGAAAGATGGCGTAGTTGCGTATTACTTGGACACCGAATCCGACGGATATGATGCCATCTTAATGTTCCATCCCTGCGGCGTGCCACCTGAGCACAGATATCGTAAAGAGAACTTCATGGATCCTAGGGGCATGTTTTTTGAAGTCCACTCTCCGATGGCTCATCACCACAGCAACAAGACTGTCACACTCCCTGTACCCACAGACTGGACAGCGTGGCCAGTTCCACTCGTCACATGTCCCCTGGGACATCTGACACACAGCACGTTGACTTGCGATCCGAAAAGGTCTGTGTGAGGCTTTAGCCAATACTTATGAATGGTATCATAATCATTGCAGTGTTTCTCCGGGACTGACTCTACCCTACTTCTATTGTCACGCTTCTAGGGAATTTATATCATACAGTCTGGTGTGTGTGATTCTTGTGAGGATTGCCAACACGGCATTGATGAGGACTTTTGTGTGCATTCCGATCACAGTGATGGAGTACAGCGGCAGGTAAAGCATGAATTATTCCCTTTCCTTTCTCTGCTCCTGTTATTGTTGCTGAGGGTGCTGAGATAAGGAAAGCATCTTTGGAGACAAACGTGTGGTTCTCAGCGTGTTTTTCTTTGTTTTTTTATTTAAGCTCATGGACTGGGATGTATATCTAGGTGTGTGTTTGCTTTCGTTATTTTCCAAAAGGTACGTATATTACATAATCACATGATTTTGGTTTTAAATTCATACAGTTGGATAAAAGTCGGTTGAACCGAGTCAGAAAGCTCTCTCTCTCTCTCTCTCTCTCTCTCTCTCTCTCTCTCTCTCTATATATATATATATATATATATATATATATATATATGATGCTTAACAATTAAGTAGTGAAGGAAAACAAGTGCAGGCTAACAGTTCTTCAGTCATTATAGTAATGACTTGGCAAAGATTTGAACTTTTAGAAAGAAAAGAAAATGAAAGAATTATATTGTAATAATGAGAAACCCTTCACTAGCCCTGAGAGAGCTATCGTAATCCCTCTCAAAGGCAGATCTATTTGTATTGCCTGCTCCTAGGCCTTTCGTCCGCTGGATCAGACTCATCAGGGAGACATGGCCGATTGTTTCTGCGCTCCTGGTGTGTGTGCGTGTGTGTGTGTGTGTGTGTGTGTGTGTGTGTGTGTGTGTGTGTGTGTGTGTGTGTGTGTGTGTGTGTGATGTTATGTGTGTGTCATGATATTATGTGAAAAGGATTGTCCATGTGCATCTTAGAATGGTAATATTTCCATTTTCTCCTCTCCAACGGATTGTTCAGTGTTGCAACAAAGATGTCTACCCTTCTAACCAACCGATGCATAATTTACAGAGCTGGTTTGTATATTGTACCTGCCGATGAATTCGGTATATGTCAGGTAATCTTACTTGCGTTTTTACTAATCTCTCCATTTGCATTTGATGAAATGCTATTCAATTTAAATCTATCATTTGAAAGTTATGGCTCAGCTACTTTTTCGGACGTGTTAGAAGGCTTAACTTTGTGGTGTATCAAGCGTTAAAAGAACAAGAATACCTAAAAATTTTATGGACTTCAAAAATGCCTTCAACTTGAAAAAAAAAAAAAAAGAAATCATTTTTCCTTATTAAACAGGTTAGTTGATCCGAGTATACAAGAACCGCTTGTGATCAGTAATACAAATGTTGCAGTCGTTTTCAATATGTAATTTTTATTCACTGAAATTCTAACCCAACTTGACATCACGGATTGAAGAAAAGAGGTTCAGTTTGAATACCCAATGCCTTCCTCGCCTATATTTTTTTCCTCACAATAGAACTTTTGTCTGTCCGTCTGTCTCTCTCTCAGTCTGTCTATCTGTCCGTTTTTCTGCCTCCCCCCCCCCCCCCCCCCACACACCTTCTCTCTCTCTCTCTCTCTCTCTCTCTCTCTCTCTCTCTCTCTCTCTTATTCCATACGAACTTCATACAGAGAAAACGCAATGCCTGCAAATCTTCGTTGGGTGGATTTGGTAAAATGTCCACACGTACACCATTTTGAATGGTAAGAAGTTGCTCTAAACTGTTCCTATCTGTGTGAAAATTCTTTCGACCAAACTAGGTTTAACTAACTTTTTTCTTTGAACTTTTAGGTGTACATACTGTCATGCAGTCTGAACATTCTGTGCGATGATGGCTTGGATGTTAGAAACTGTTGGGGATTCTGTATCATCCTGACAGTGGCCAAGTCTTCTATGAACTGTTTTGTACGTCATCTTGTCCGTCAAAGGACAGTTAAGATGTCTTCCCGTAGCTAGTTTTCAAACCTGACACCATGTTACACTTATCCAATATTCATGTCGTTCCTCAACAATTTAGTCGATTTCTGTTTTTGATACTGTGTAATTCAGCACAACATGCAGTTTTATGTTCAACATGACCTTTTTAAAACTTTCATATTAATGTTTTGTGTTATCATTTTTTTGCCAGCATTTGAACACATAACAGAAATGTAGTTTTAGATTGGGTCATCCTGTTGACAGCTTATACTAATTTTAAATGGATTAGACCCTTTGCCTTTTATGATTACAGTGCCCTTTGTGTTTCTATACACTGTTTCTATTTAGTGATAAAGAATATCCCAGACCCAAAAGGCTGACGTACATTGGTCGGGTCAACGTTTGTAGAAGGTTTCACAAAGTCCACATGTACGACATCCCAGCAATCTTTTCCATATGCAAATAATAGTTTAAATAATACATGACTTTAAGTAATGGACTGTTCTTATCCCCGTTCTCTGTGTTTTTTTTTTAAAGTAACGTTTGAACTTTGGTTTATGTTTTTTTTTATTTCCTTTGACATTAGGGAAAAAAAAGGGATGAGAAAATGAAGATCACAGATGGTATCCGCCCTGAATAGATGGCTGATCTTGTACCTAAGCTAGTTTCTGTCAGAAATTCCTGCCACAGGTGTAGACATATAAAGTGCGCGATACCAAGACGCAAAACTGAAGACATTGTTCGTTCCTGCCGCCCAAAAGAACAACAACAACAACAAACTATGGGACTCTCTACTGGATCAGATTAGAACCTGTAACTCCTTGAGTGCATTTAAAACATTACCTGTCTGTTCATGATCCTGTTCTACTTTTACATCGATGATAGAAAAGAACAGATATTCTATTGTCACCTTCTGCTTAGGATTAGAAATTCAATCAACGATATGTTCAAAAGTCATTAAGGGCATGACCCAAGTTGTTCTTGTGGCTATGAACGAGAAACAGTTGAACACATTTATTTCATATCATGCCCCTTTTCAATGAAGTAAACTTTACATCATTCTAAACCTCAGAATTAAAAAAAAAAAATCAGACTCTCTGGAAAGGCAATCTTTAATTCAGTGCAGATGCAAACACACTTATTTTTGATATCTTAGATCATTTCTTTCTGGTTTCGATCGATTTTGAATCAAATTTCGTTGTGACAGTTGGAGTGTGGGGTACGACCCTCTCCAGTATTGATCTAGCTTTGTTTCAAATGCACACTTCATTTTATAATTACATATTTGTTTCTCTCTCTCTCCCTCTCCTCCCCCTCTCTATCTCTCTTCTATCTTTCTTTCCCTATGTTTACTACTGGATTACTTCTTTCCGTTACTCTCTTGGTCAGTGTTAGCAAACGTGTGAAAAGGCATCCTAAAAGTATTTTTTTTTTTTTTCTTTTTTTTTTCACAGAATTTTGCGTTGTGTCTTCCAGTCGCTGTGTAAACTGTGATTGTATTGTACATGTATCTCAGGGCACGGTATACGCAAAAAGGGCTTTTGTTCTTTCTCTGGTGGGAGAATTTGTAATGTAATAATGTTGAATAAAGTTCTGTTGAAACCAATACACCAGGCTGGCTTAACAGCAGTGCAGTGTCTCCTCTGGTGAGGTGCCTCACGACGACTTGAAATGGACTGCTCCCTGTCGATTGCCGGAGCCGGAGCTGTGGCGGGACAAGCCAGGCAGTGGCGGAGGACGGGGAGCAGAAATGAACAACGTGGAAACAGCGTCACTGCAGTGGTACAGAAGATGTGACAGAAAAAAAAAAGATGATAAAAGAAACACCTGAAGAACATTAACTATTGTAATATACAATATTGTACTTGATATTGGCATTCTCTTCTAATCTGGCATTACAGTACATGGGGATTCACACACACACACACACACACACACACACACACACACACACACACACACACACACACACATTCTCTGCATCTTTGATGTATTCTGGAACATTTAGTTTGAGATCTGTAGGAAAACAGACAGTGCCTTCCGTTCTCTGCATCTTTGGTGTATCTGGAATATCTAGTTTGAGATCTGTAGGAAAACAGACAGTGCCAATATTTTAGGGTTTGGGCACCGTTTGACAAGTGTGTGTGTGTGTGTGTGTGTGTGTGTGTGTGTGTGTGTGTGTGTGTGTGTGTGTGTGTGTGTGTGTGTGCGTGTGTGCGTGTGTGTGTGTGTGTGTGTGTGTGTGTGTGTGTGTGTGTGTGTGTGTGTGTGTGTGTGTGTGTGTGTGTGTGTGTGTGTGTGTGTGTGTGTGTGTGTGTGTGTGTGTGTGTGTGTGTGTGTGTGTGTGTGTGTGTGTGTGTGTGTGTGTGTGGATCCCCATGTACTGTAATGCCAGATTAGAAGAGAATGCCAATATCAAGTACACTATTGTATGTTGCAATAGTTAATGTTCTTCAGGAGTTTCTTTTATCATCTTTTTTCTGTCACATCTTCTGTACCACTTCAGTGACGCTGTTTCCACGTTGTTCATTTTTGCTGCTCCCCGTCCTCCGCCATTGCCTGGCTTGTGTGTGTGTGTGCGCGCGCGCGCGCGCGCGTGTGTATGTGTGTGTGTGTGTGTGTGTGTGTGTGTGTGTGTGTGTGTGTGTGTGTGTGTGTGCGTGTGTTTGAATAGGTAAAACTTGTAAAGCGTCCTGTAGTCTACGTTGTTAGGATGGGCGCTATATAAATTGTCCTCATTATTATTATTGATAGATAGACACTGTCTATTTTCATCAAAATCGAAAACTAGATATTTCAGACTACACCGAAGATGCAGAGAACGGAAGGCACAGGTTTACAAACCGGATTAAATCCAGCTAGACTTCAAAGGTTTTTATTTTAAACCCGTCATATAACAGACGACAAGATTTGGCTGCATGGCAGACCCACCACGTTAACCTCTCTCTTTCTGTCTCTGTCTGTCTGTCTGTCTGTCTGTCTCTCTCTCTCTCCCTCTCTCTCTCTCTCTCTCTCTCTCTCTCTCTCTCTCTCTCTCACACACACACACACACACATAATAACTGTGTGCCATGATCAGGATTTGATATGAAAAGCGGAGAAAGAAAGACACAGACGGACAGACAGACAGACAGACGGACGGACAGACAGACAGACAGAAAAAAAAAAAAAACAAAGAAAGAAAGAAAAGAAACAGGAAACCCATGTACACATAAATAGGAACAGACAGTCGCGCTATGAGCTTTTTTTTTCTTTAGTGTAGGAAAACCTTTGACAGAACAGACTATGATATACAATTTCGGCAACCTGTGAAGCCACCAGCAGTAATCAACTTTGAGTATGGAGGAATGAGATCCCCTGTGATTCCTCTGCCACCAGAGATTTCCCAGTGTCCTGGCAGCCACTTTCAATGTCCTGATGACGGTTACTGCCTACCTGTCTACGTCAGGTGTAACGGTATCAGCGATTGTCCAGGTCATGAAGATGAAGCCGGATGTGAGAACTACACATGTCCAGGGTTCTACAGATGTTGGGGAACGACGAACACGACATGCATAGACGTGAGTCACCTGTGTGATGGTTATGGGACAGTGTCCGCAGAATGTTGACGAACTGATGTGTGACATGACGTGTCCTAAGCCATGCTCTTGCTCTGGCCTGGCCTTCGTATGCACTGAGGACTTCCACGTCAACTCTTTCCCTCAGCTGCGTTACCTGGATGCCAGAGGAAGTGGTATGCATCAACATGACATCATGAACAGTTCCATGTTGATCCACCTGGGTGTTCAGGCCTGTGGTTGGACCAATGTAACAGAGTTCACGTTACTAAATCTTCTTCACAGTTTGGACTTAAGTGACAATAAACTGACCCATATCAGCTTCCAGCACTTCAAACGGATGCATCATTTGCACATATTGAGTTTTGCAGGTAATCTTTTGTATAACAGTTGGTCTAATAATCAGGTGGTGTTTTTTCGCTTCCATCACTCATCTTTTTGAATCTGTCGCAAATCCGAATATACTCTTTGGAAATGAGTGCGTTGTCGTCTGCGACGCCAAACCTGGAACTTCTGGACATCTCCCAGTGTGGAATCAAATCACTAAAAGGACAGAATGTGTTCTTAAAGCTTCGTGTGCTGGACCTTCGGGATAACCCTCTACATTATTTCTCTCCTGTTTTCATGAAAGGGATGACACACCTCATGAATGTTTTTGCTAGCAACTTCAAATTGTGTTGTCCTGAAGTTTTACCACCTTCATTCCAAGGTGAATGCTTGAGCCCACTGGATGAGATTTCATCATGCGATGACTTGCTGAAATCTGGCTTTTACCGGTTTGTGATCGCAATATTTGGCGTACTGGGAATCGTGGGAAATTTTTGCAGCTTTATTTATCGTCTGTATTGTTCGTCTGAAAGAATCAAGACCGGGTTTGCTGTTTTTTGTCCTACACCTGTGTTTCTCTGACTTTTTAATGGGAGTCTACCTAGCTTTCATAGGAATGGCAGATCGGTTTTATGGAGGTGTCTATGTCTTGAAGGACAATGAGTGGAGAGGAAGCGCAGTCTGCACTGTTGCAGGGCTTTTGTCTTTCTTATCATCTGAGGTGTCAGCTTTCCTCATTTTCCTCATTACCTTGGATCGATTTCTGGTGCTTCGCTTCCCTTTCAGCCAGGTCCGGTTTAGAGCCACATCAGCTCACGTAGCCTGTGTCGTCATTTGGATTCTTGGATTGATCCTGGCTGTCATACCCCTGCTTCCTGCGACATCTCACTGGGAGTACTACCGTCAGACAGGCATTTGCATCCCTCTGCCTGTCACCAGAGCTGACTTTTCTGGACACGCCTATTCCTTCAGTGTCATGATTGTTGGCAATATGATCCTCTTTCTGCTGATAGCTGTGGGCCAGTCATTGATTTATGGTCAGTGAGGTCCAATTCTATGTCTGAACCAAGAACACAGATCAAGAACAAGAGTAGTAGAAGCGCCAGGTCCAAGGAATTCATCATTGCCAGACGACTTCTGTCCATTGCCATGTCTGACTTCCTGTGCTGGTTTCCTATTGGACTGTGTGGCCTGTGGCATCTCTGAACATTCCTATTTCAGGGGAGGTCAATGTTGCCATGGCCATTTTGGTGCTTCCTCTCAATTCTGCACTCAACCCATTTATATATACATTGAATATAGTATTAAAAACGACAGAAGGCACTGATGTAATTTTTTTCATTGAGTAACGTACATTAATGCAGCTTGAAAGTCATTTTGATCTTAAACAGATTGAAGAAACAGAATGTTTTATTCAGATTTTATTTCCACTTTGTTGTTGACCCTGTAATTGCACATACAGAGGCAGTCACACAGACAGACAGACAGACAGACAGACAGACAGACAGACAGACATCCATAATAAATATAGGCTTCAAACTCCATATGAATGCTTCTTACAACACTAAATTGCCTGAACAAACGACAGCACAGAGCAAAACAGATCACACAAGGAGGTCGAAGCAGTGACACAAGCACTCCACTGACTTTCATCCACAGTCAGTTCAAAACTCAACAAGCCATGATACTGACTGACTCCATGAACCTACTTCAAAATGTGCAGAGTGGAATGGGAAGCCCTGCTTGGCATGAACTAACGTGCAACCTTCCACTAGAGAGAGACTCATATGGATGTACTGCCCCGGACATGCTGGAGTGAAAAGGAAACGAGAGAGCAGACACACTGGCTGGAAAGGCAGTGATAAGAACTGAATCACAACTTGGCTGATGCGATGTAGTGAAAAATCTGAAGAATCACTTAAGTAAAAAAGAGCGAAAGCCAGTATACCATAGACTATCTTTCAGATCTCAACATCATGAGAGGAAGTGGCCAGACATCCAGACTTAAAGGAAAAGTAAGCAACATCACCAGCCAAATAAACATAGGAATAATCTCGAGGCCAACACTGCGAAGACACCTAGAGATTGGGGCAAACTCATACTGGGTCTTTCCAATAACAGACACAAATGATCAAACACATGTCAACTGAGATCAGACTTTGAATCTCTCAGGGTCCCCAGTGTGTGCTGTAGACGTGTGTGCGCTGGTGTGTGTTCATCAGTGGGGTGACCCTGGCATGTTAATTGGAGAGTCCACTGACGTGAGTGTGCAAGCCTTGGTGTGTGAGTGTATAAGTGTTGATGAGTGAGTGTGTGTGTGTGTGTGTGTGTTGTGTGTGTGTGTGTGTGTATGCACTTGCTTATTTGCGCGTGTGCGTGTGTGTGTGTGTGTGTGTGTGTGTGTGTGTGTGTGTGTGTGTGTGTGTGTGTGTGTGGGGGGGGGGGGGGGGGCTCTCCATTTGCAGCTGACCAGAAAGCATGGGCCTCTGGACCGGCAAGGCAGGACGCTGGGATAATCCTGCAGGGCACGGCATGGCAGCGGTTCCAGCTGGATTAACCCGATTAACTCAGAGTTCCAGAGTCTCCTGCTGGCACTGTGCACCCTGGAAGGTCTTTGGTGTGAAACAAGGGGGCGTGGTTACAGACTGGAATCGTGTTGTGGTGGGATTATGTGGTATTGCATTATGCTGTTTTATATTACGTTGTGTTTGAAAAAAAAACAAACAAAAACAACTACTTATAAGGCTCCGCCAAAAAACGTAGACAAACGATTCACAAGACAACAGACGCCTGCAGTCACCTCACTTTGGATATAGATCCTACGTTGTGTTGTGTTGAGGTTGTAACGTTGTTGTCCTAGATTAACATGTACTGCATTACATTATTTTGGTGTAGTTTGCCGTTCTGAATTTTGGTCTATTGCATTATGGTGTATTATGTTACGTTTGTGTTGTTGTCGTGGTGTGTTTTGTTGTTGTCCTGGGTAATAATGTACATCATTACACTGTTCTGGCGTGTGTTGAGGTGGTGTTCTGAATCACTGTGTATTGCATTATATTCTGGCGTGCTTTGTTTTATTGTGGTGGGTCATTTTGTATTTCATTCTCTTATTTTGCATTTTTATTGCAGTTCGTTTTATTGTATTGCGTCATATTGTATAGTTTTGCATAGCAGTGCATTGGATTGTGTTGTTGTGCAGTTTGTTATGTTGTACTTGATTAATTTGAAAATTAAACGAGACTTACCTGGAAGTTGACGTTTAATGGAGACTATCTCGAGGATGCTGTCGGGTAGAGGTATACGTGTGGAGGACGAAACCCCAGACTTCAGCTACGTGTGATCCCCGACAACGAACTCGGAAGGGAGGGTTAATGGATCCACCTCGAGTTGCTGATGGGGTGGGCACATGTACACCTCTACACAACAGCATGCTCGAAATAATCTCCATTAAACTTCAACTTCCTGGTAAGACTCGTTTAATTTTCAAATTATTCCTCGTCTGCTGATTGGTCAGACGTATACATGTAGAGATTTTGGCGTCAGGGATCACACATTGTTCCTTAACATGTCAGGCTCTGAAAGACAATCAGCTCATAATGTGAGTGACTTCCCTTTGTCTACAAATGTGTCCAGCACAGACTGGGAAAAACTCTTAGTCTTCGTAGAACCACCATTTCCATCTTCATTCTGTTTAATGATCCGGTGGTAGAATCTTGAAAAGGTGTCTCTGTTTGACCATCCACCTGCTTGAAGGATGCTGTCTATTGGCACACCTCTGCTTAATGCTGCAGAAGTACTAGCAGCCCGAGTGCTGTGAGCAGAGTACTTCGATATGTCTGTTCCAGCCATAAGCAGCACATCTTTCATTCAACGAGAAATGGTGTCTCTTTTCACAGGCGCAAAAGACTTTTTGCAACTGATAAAAAGTGTTTTCCCAGTTCATAAGTGGGCAGTCTTTTTCAAATACCGAAGGTGGTGAACCAGACACAATCTCTTGTTTTCAAAACAAGTTACGACTAAAGGCTTTTAGCGAGTCCCTGGTTTGGTTTGTTTTAAAAGAGAGCTATATACAAGTACATGTTTGTACTCATAGATTTTTACATCATGAATAGTAAGACTATGGAGAGTCTGTCCTCTCTGACCAGAGAGTAAAGCAAGTAACATAAGTTGTTCTGAGTGTGAGTTTCAGAAAGCTGAGCTGTTCTGTATCTGGCCACTGTTCTAACATATCATTGACATGACAGTGTCTACATCCTATGTGTCACAGTAATTTGGGAGTGATGGTCTATTGTTGAACACACCTTTGGCAATTGTACAGACTACAGGATGTTACTTAATGTTGTTTCTGCGTTATCAAGACAAAGGTATGTTGAAAAAGCACTCCTAGCTAGGTTAACTGTGCTATAACTAGCACCTGCAGCATACAGTTCTACCAAAACATTGGCCATATGCACGCAAGTACAGTAGTGATTTCACTTCTGTTTACAAATTGCTGCCATTTTTGAATGTAGGTGTTGTAGGACTAAGAGTGCCGGGTCTCCATGAATCCATGATTAGAGCAACTGTATTTCCTGATAAACCAGAAGTTAAGAAATTTTTGCTGAGATCTTGCAGACAAGCAGGTTTAGCCAACGTTTTGGAATGAGAAGATGAACTGCTCTGAGGTCGCTGGGTAGGTGAAGAAGGTGGCGTCTGCACCTGAGTTCTACTGGAGGGCAGCAGAAATGATGTTGAAGAACAGGGAATCACAGCTGTGTTGGCCAGTTGGGTACCACAATTATCCCCGCTGCATAGTCTCTCCGGATTTTCTGCAGCACCCGTCCTATGATGCTGAAAGGTGGAAATGCATTCCACTGTAAATGCTGCTCCCAAGAGATGGAAAAAGCATCAATTGCTTCAGTTTTTAGATCCAGCCACTATGAAATGTATCACCACATTTGAAAGTTCACCCTGGAAGCAAAGAGGTCAATATCCAGAGAAGTCCTGAGCTGTTGGAAGGCAGAATGCAGAGTCTGCTCATCAAGTTTCCACTCAGCATCAGTGTTCTGGCGCCTGGACTCCTTGTCAGCTGTGCTGTTCTGCTTCCATGGAATGTGCGCTGCACTGATGCAGATATTCTTAGAAATGCACCATGACCAAATTGTAAATGCGATGTCATTACAAGTATCTGAATGGCTTGTTCCCATGTGAGTGATACAGCTGACTGCTGTTATATTGTCTATCATTATCTGGACATGTTTGTTTTCCAGCAAGTAAAACAGTTTTCAATTCCAAATAATTAATGTGAAAGACCCTGAAGCTGAAGCTGTGTCTTCACACTGTATCTTCACACGCACCCCCAGCCTGTGCCACTAGCATCAGTGGTGACAACTACACCTGGTTCAGTACTGCAAATATCATTCTCTGTGTCAGACACATTGACAATACACCATTTAAGTTCCTCCTCACTCTCTTCAGACAACTGCATGAGCTGGTCAAGGTCACCTCTGCTCCTCTTCAAAGCTTTTTTTTTTGTCTTTCTCAAGCTGTCTGTAATAGAGAGGTCCACACTTGACAGCATCAAAGCTAGCAACGTTTTTCCCTATAACTTGAGCAACCTCATGGATTGTGTGAGTTTGCTCATCAAGAAGCCTTTGACAACTAGACAGTATGCTGACAGCCCTTTCAGCGCTAAGAGTGACTTTCATGGAGACAGAATCTATGATGACTCCAAGGTATTGAATCCTTGTTGTGGGCTGACTAACCGACTTGGTTGGGTGAATGATAAATCCTAACTTTTGAAACAAATCAGTGGAGTCTGTAACATTCCTCATGCAGTTGCTCTCTGCGAGTCCAATCAACAAAGAATCATCCAAAAACGCCCATAGATACATGACCTTTCATTCTAAAGGAGGCATAGACAGGTTTCAACAGCTTTGTGAACAAACGGGGATTTGATGATAGGCCATCGGGGTAAAGCACTGAATTCATAGAGTTGATCTCTCCATTGAAATCTGAGCAGTAGTTTCTTGTGCTGTTTCATGGATGGATTGCTACACTACAATAGGCATCCTTCAGATCAATTGAGGCCATAAAACATCCTTGAGTTATCAAAGTCAGGGCTGTGTTCAGAGTATCCATTTTGAAATGATGATAACTGACCTTTAAATTGAGTCTTTTAGATCTAAAATCATGCAGTAAGATCCATCTTTCTTTCCCCTGGTAAAAACTGGAGAAATAAGATCCCCAGGGCAACGCTTAAAAGGGGAAATCACTTTCTTAGCTATCAACTTTTGAACTTCTGAATCATGATCTTGCACTCTTTCTGATTTGTGACATTTGTTTTAGTGCAAGATAGCCTGGATAACTGGTCTAAATGACAAGTCAAATTCAAACCTTAACCCCTGCTATCATGCTTAAAATCTCTGGGTCTGAAGTGATTTTAGATCATGCGTCTTCAAACTGTCTTAATCTCCCAGCAGTAAACTCAGGTTTCTGAGGTTTCAAAGACTGAACCAAGCTCACCTCTTCTATTGGGAGCTGGGATTCTGATGTCCCCGTTTCTGCTGAAACCAGTGCTGACTTTTGTTTGTTCTGTTCCTTTGCGTAAAAAATGACCACGTGCGTAACCCAACTCAGAGTAGTAAGAACCGCCCGCTTGTCCACGATAGTAGCAGGCGTTTCCGCAGTATCTGCG